>UELX01006058.1:0-11797 GCA_900480035.1 Eupelmus urozonus | reverse complement strand
TACACTGTAAAAAATTTTGTGTATTGTGTAGTAAAATCAAGAACTACACAAATAATATGTACAAAATGCAACACATATACTGTGTATATTGAAAATGAAACTCTCTACTTGTTTGTATCGAAAAACTACACATTATCTGTGTATTTTTAGTTAATTATATCATATTACACAAACAGAATGTTTAGTGGGTGCCGTTTTTAACACACGAAGTGTGTTAAAAAGGGTACCGGACTTTTAACAGTGTATTGCTCACTGTTGGAAACCTTAAATTTTGACTTTTATATTTACTTACCACGAGTTTTTGAGTCCAAAATTTGATCAATTTCTACCAGACTGAGCTTAAAATACTGCCTTACGGATAATCTACTACAAAATTACACAAAATTTAATTTGATGTGTTTAGAGTTCTACGCTCAAAAATTATTTTAAGCCCGGTCTGGTAGAAGCTGATCAACTGGTCGGCTGAAAAAACTGTGGTAAGTTAGTATAAAAGTCAAATTTCAAGGTTTCTGTGGGGATTATCGGAAACTTGGAGCTCAACATAGACCATTCAAATATGCCAAAATGATGTATAATACGTGTATATAAAATGCAAAAACTTTATGTTAATCAAAATTAAAATCTACTAATTCCAGAAATAAAGAATATTTTATTTATATTTTGTAAATTTAATTCAGACCGGCGCCCTTAAATGCTGGCAAAGTATTCCCATGAAAATAAAGTCAAAAGTTTGCATTTTATTGTCGCGGATTAAAATTACGTTACGTAAAGTAAAACATAAACATAGCTTATCAATGTTCCAGAGAATTATCTCGAGCCCCCAATAAATGTATATTTTCTCCAAGTTTAAGCGAGCAAGTAAGCGACAGGTGCAGCGAATAAAGTTCCTGCAGTTGTAACGCGCGACGTGAGAAGAAAGCTCGGAGCTTGCAGCTGCGAGGGAAGTAAAAATAATAAAGAAAGAAAAAAAGGTAAAAGGCCGGCGCCATAAGAAAGGCAGTTACAGAGTCGCAGCTAACATTTAGGAATATATCCGAGCGTTTTTAAAAGATTCCCAGTGACCCAGATTCTCGGCTGCTGCCCCCCTCCTGTCAGACAAGCTGCGAATCCCTGAATACATCCAGCGACGCGGGCTTTGCTCGGAACGCGCAACGCAGCTGCGCGCGACAAAACAGAGCCAGGCTGTAGAGAGAGAGAGAGAGAGAGCTGCAGGGGGTGGGCTCTAAAAGTTTAGTGGCTCGTGGTGGCTGGCGAATGGGCGAGTATGGTGAAGTATATGGAAATCGAGAGGCCCAGATAGCTGGGAGATGGGCGCGAAGACGATGGCAACGAGCTTGCAAGCATAGCGTAGAGAGAGAGAGAGAGAGAGAGAGAGATGGAGCTAGCTAGAGAGAGAGACTGCGAACGGATCCGATTTGCAGCGGATGCGGGGACGAATCGGTGTCACGTGCAGACGTTGCACTAGTCGGTCCGAGCCCCTCCGGATATAGGAACTTCCTAGTCTTGCGCTCTATCGCAAGCGTTAGGCTGCCGGCCGACTGTTGTACCTAGATAGCTGCGAGAGCTTGCGATCCGGAATCAGAGCTCCAGATGAAATTGGCTGGAAGAATCCAGCAGGATCCTCATCGGAATGATTCGTTATACGCTCGGAGAGTTAGAGAGAGGTATAGGGGGGAAATAGAAGGGGCAGGGCCTGAGGGAGAATAGAGCGAGGATGTGTGTCGGGCGCAGGCATGATGCACGTAACCATGGCAGGGACAAGCCTCGTATAGAGAGAGCTAGCTGCCTGTGCGTCGGACGTGTTTGCATAGAGAGAGAGCTGTCTTGCATTCTGGAGCGCGACGCAGGCGGTATAGAGAGCGAGTACATATATAGGAGAGAGAGGGGGGGGGGCAGCAACAGCAGAGCAGCACATGCTGATGATGAGCGCGCGCTGATGATGATATACTGTGACATGATGTTTGAGCCTGTGTGCGCGCCTCCCTATATGAGCTTTCGGGCCTCAGTATAGGGATGTTGCTGTGCGCGCTGCGCTGACTTTGCCGCGCGACCAGCTAGTTGGCCGCTCGCAGCCTTTGGCCTCTTAGTTCCCTGCGAGCTTCGCGCAAGCCCGCACGCAGAACCGCTCACTCTCGATTTCCCCCCGATCGTCCGTCCGTCCGTCCATCTCTCTACTCTACATCTATTCGGAGGCTGCTGGATCGCTATCGATATACGCAAGAAGCTCTATCAAGTCGAAAAAAGCTCCGATTGGCGCGACTTTTGAATAATAAATCAGTGGGTTGTCGTAGGCTCGCGCGCGTCCGCGTGCTCTCTGCTCAGTGTGCCATAGAGAATCGCCGCCGCGCAGTCTAGCAGCGCCGACCGAGACCGAGAGAGAGAGAGAGCAGCGATTATTCATTCCTTTGGGATCTCTCTTGGAGGAGGCTGTGCTCCGGGCGGAAGGAAGGAAGGAAGGAAGGAAGGACTTTCTCTCTCTCTCTCGCACGCTCGCTCGTTTATATATCTTTACGGGGAGGGGGGCGGCTCTCTCTCTAGAGTCGACAGGAGCGAGAGTAAGAGAGAGACAGGAACGTGGTAGATATATATATGTGTATATAACATAACGGGGGAGCAGGCGTCGCGGCGCTCCGGCTGGCGCGCGCACAGCAGAGCGTGTGCCGCTGGTGGTACAGCTTGCACAGGAGAGCTTGCGAGAGAGCAGAGCGCGCGAGAGAGAGAAGGCAGAGGGGCGCGCGCACAAGTGTCTAGTGCTGCTGCTGCCGTCGTTGGCGAAGGACCAACCATCCCGTCGCCGCTCGTCCCGCCCGCGCTCAGGTAACTTTCCTATATCTATATACGTCTCTCTACTGTTGCTCTTATCATTGATCCTTTGTTATTGCTCGACTGTAATATTCTATTAGTCGAGCGCCTCCTTTACCTCATATATATATATATACAATAGAAAGGTGAGCGCCGAGATTTGTCTTTTAGGCTCGGAGCACTCATCTAACTCGATGCCAAAATTACAAAGAGGGATTCATTCTCGACTTGTAGGACTAGGCCACTTTTGCGCGCTTCCGCGTCCGTGAGACGCGCGCGTCTCTCTCCTTGTCTCTCTATATACATATATATATATATCTGTGTGCTTGTATGTGTATGCGTGTATGGTGCGTGCTATTAAAGAACGCGGGCCGCAAAATGGATCCACATATAGGCTAAAGAGAACGAGAGAGCGAGAGAGGGAGAAAGAGAGAGGTAGGCAGGCTCAAGCTCGGCCTCGGCTAATTAGAATATAGCTGTTTTTTATGAGCGTGGAAGAGGAAGAGGGAGCCAAGCTCAGGAGGCTCTGATATTTATTACACGGGGACCCCCGCCGGACATGCATATTAGCGCGCCTCGCTCGACCTCTCTCTCTCTCTCTCTCTAACTTTGCTCTACTCTGTCTCTCTAACTCACGCTCCTTCTCTATAACGCACTCGAGCTTTTGTCCGTTGGCTCGCGGTCCTCGCGCGCGCGGCAGGGTTCTTTCAACCCCTCGGGCGGACAACTTTGAAGTTCGCGTGCTCCAGTTCCACATGCAACAGAGTGCTGCAACTCTCACCTACTCTCTCTCTCTTTCTCTCTCTTTCTCTCTCTCTATACCCAATTCTCGGCATTTCGTATCGTTGGCGCGGTTAGGGGGCCACCGTGTCGGACTTTAAGCGAAAAGCGTCGTTTCTCCCGTCTCTCTCTCTCTCTCTCTCTCGCTCACTCTCACTCGTCAAGCTCCCCCGAGCGCGTTCGCGCCCCCTGATTCCCCTCTTGCTCCCTCCCTGCTCGCCATCAGTTTCGCCGAGCGAGAATCTGGGCTTGAAAGCTTCCTCTCGCTCCTCTACTAACACGCACACGCAGACCCACGCTCACACAAGCCCGCCACCCCAACTTTTTTTATCCGTACTTGCCACTCTATACACACACACATACAAATATATATATATATATATATTTGTATGTGTGTATGTGTCTGTGTATGTGTGTGTGTGTGTGTGTGTGTGTTTATGTGTGTGTGCGTGTGCGTGCGTGTTTTCGCACAAAACGCAACTATGAACTATTCCTGCCTTTCGACCTTTATATATTCTTCCTGCATGTGTGCATCTATAATCTTAACAATTTTCTATTAAATTCTATTAAAAAGTACACTTCTTTAATGAGTTTATAATTTATCAAAAGAAATCTGATAAGAATAAGCGCGACCGCGTGTACCTGGCGGCTTTCTTACTTTAACATTAAATCGATCGGATTTGCACCCGTGCATCATCGCTGGCACTTGTGAAAAGCAAAGTTTGCAGATCGATTATATTCAGGCAAATAATTCGTCTCTCGGTCTTGAGGGAGCGTTAATCTCTCGTGAGTCGCACGCGAGCGCGGAATGCAAAGGGCCGTGAAAAGAGAAGAGACAGAAAGGGGGGAGGGAGCCAAAGTCAGAGGAGAAAAAGGAATGCTCCCTGGAGGGAAAGGCTCCCTGTCGTGGGGGGTGCAGCAGGCGAAAAAACGAGCGGCACAAGGAAAAGCGAAAGGAGAAGAAAAGAATGAGAAAACAAAAGCGCGCACAAGAGCCAACAGTACGCGAGATAGATATAAACGACTTTGACACACGTGCGCGCGCGCGCACACAGACACACACACACAGAAACAACACGCATGTCGGTGTACGGAAGGGTGAGAGAAAAAGAGAGAGAGAGGGACAAAAGGTTTTTCGCGATGCGAGTGAAAAAACTGGCTCCGCTCCAAGGATAGCGGACTGCTCTTTCTGCTGGTTGTACACGCGAATCTGAACATCATCAGCGCGTGGATAAGCGACACTGTGCAATCTTCCTCTATTTTTTTCTCCCTTCTGCTCGCTACCCTCGTGTAGCTTGCTCTTTTTCTTGCAATCTCGGACTTGTTTCATTTTTCTTTTTTTTTCTTTTTCGTCCCCGAGCTCCTTCTTTTTTCTCTTTAACTACTACAAGCGCAACAAAAGAGCAGCAGCAAAGCGGTCACGTCTAGCGATTTAGGTATATTCATATAGATTCCGCGCACACACACACACACACACACACGCATGAACACACATACACACGCTCGCACACGGATAAGCGCACGAGTACAAATATTAAGAAAGCCTGATAAGGGGACAGGGTCGAGCTAGCAAAAGGAAAAAATCGTGCCACACGTAGCTAGGGAAAAAAGAAAAGCAAGGTTTATTAAGAGACACATTCGGAGCATGTGTGTGTGTGTATATTGGGAAGATGTATACTTTGTCTAAAGAGGGGGATAGGTGACATTGAACGCTGAGAAAGTACAGAGCTCGAGAGATACTCAAAGGCCAAGGGGTTAAAAGTGGCTTTAATATAGCATGGGTAATTCCGATAACCATCCCTAAAGTCAGTGTCTATTATGAAAAATAGGCTTTGAAAAGCCCTCTCGTGCAAACAGTCGGAATGCTTGCGGATGGGAAGCAGGATGCTGGGTGAAAGTGATAAATTCAAGGAGAGAGAGAGAGAGATAGCTAGAGGGTTTGAACCGGAGAGAGGAGGCTAGAAGCAGATCACGCCCGGTGTGCGTAAACCGTCGCCGCACACGGTCACGAGCTGGAGGGAGAGAGAGAGAGAGAGAGAGTGTGTATCTCCCATAGCTCCCTCTCTCTCACTCGGTCGACGCGCGCGATTGCTTATCGACTGGCAAGGCTGGGGTTGCTGCCGCTGGCAGTCGGTCTAAGGGAGAGCGGGAGAGAGATAGAGCTTACAGCGATCCCCCATAAGCCGCTGATGCTGCTTCATCCCTGGCTCTCTCTCTCTCTCTCGCGGGGGGAGAAAAAAGGAGCGGGCGAGAGAGAGAGAGAGAGAGAGAGAGAGAGAGCGAAAAAACGACCGGGAGCGAGAGCGTATGATAAAAACTCGAGGAAAGGGAGAGAAAGAGAGAGAGAGAGAGAGAGAGAGAGAGAGAAAAAGAGATAAAAGGAGGTCGCGGTGCGGCGAGCCGATTGGAGAATGGCGCTGTCCCAATTAAGAGGGGGATCGGTTATATATTCGGCAGAGAGCGAGGGTTAGAGCAAGAGGGAGGGACCACTAGGAGCGCGGGAGCGAGAGAGAGAGAGAGAGGGAGCACGCGCGCTAGATCGATTATGACGCCCCAGAAAGCGCGCCAGAAATTTTCTTTGTTCGAAACTGGAGCGATTGGACCAGCGAAGTCGTCCTAGCTCAACATCGTCGTCGGGCAATCGGTTTCCGCAGATTTCACCGAGGAGTCAGTGCGCTCGCCCACAGGAAACTCTCTCCTCCGGCCTGTGAAATTGCTCTCTCGCTCGACGTCGACTACCCTTCTCTCTCTCTCTCTCTCTCTCTCCGCTCGCGTACGCCCGCCCGCAACCTTTCCCTCTCCTCCTCTAAACGCAGCTGGATCACTCCTGCCTCTGTGTATATGTGTGTGCCCGCGCGCCTGCGTATGTGTTTACGTGTATACCCTGGATTTCGCGGTTTCCTTCAGCATTACGACCAGAGGAACGCTCTCTTTCTCTCGCTTATTCTTTGTGTATATATATTTATATACACGGATTTACGCGAGATATGCTCGAGGAATTTACACGGCTGTTTTAACAGAGACCTTAAAACAAATCCGCTGTTGTTGGTATTTTACGCCCGGCCAAGCTTGTTTTAATTTAAGGGCAACGTGCTATGCAAACATTTTTTTTTTTTTCATTTTCAAACTAATTAAATCACTGCACTAGAGCTTGAAATTTAAAGCCTTTGTTTACGCAAAAGAATAAACGTGCGCTGAAATCATTTTTTCCACTGGCAGCTATTATTTTGATTAAATGAGAAACTTCAATATTTGGAAGTTAAGCTTTTTAATATTCAAAGTGCAGCTTTACGCGCGAGTTGAATTCATCTTTTATACGCGGCTCAAACTTGCCGCGCACTCTTATCAGTTTTCTTTTAAAATTCTTAGAGCGGATTTGACTTATTATACTTCTTTTTTATTTATTACCATATTATAGAGCTCAAACATTTACTTTTTTAATAATCTCGAATGATAAAACATTGCCTCTGAGTTTTTGATACATTACAAGTACAATTTTCTTCTACTTTTATGCATTTTCTTTAATATAAAATGAGAAAAAACTTTAAAGTTGATTATTGGAATGGTCATATTAGGAAAAACTTTTCCAGCTTAATCTTTTAAAATTCTTCAGAAAATATTCAATCAGGATTCCGGAACAATATTACTCGTGAGCCGCACTGATACCCTATCGGAAATATTTCAAGTTGGAATCCAGATGCATTTGTATTTATACGTGAAAGGTATAGCTATATCTAGAGGATTCTACCTTGAAATATTTCCGATAACAGAGCTGGCAATGATTAATTCCATTCTGGACCTGGGTTAGATTGATACTCTAAGCTCAACAACAATCTCAATCATTTTTTCGAGCGTAAACATATCTTATTTTAATTACTTTCTTTTTCGCTACTGATATTACTATTCAAATCTGTCTCTAATCAATTTTTTTTAAATAAATGTATTATTTAAGCATGATAACTAACAGCGAAATTTGTATTCCGAGAATGATACAGCTTGACGTATCATGGAGTGAGAATTATAAATGGTTTCACCTCCTCTTTTTGTCAAAAATAGGTTAAGCCTGGAAAGTGGCACTTAGTGATAATAAATCTAAAGAGGTCAAAATGTTGCATTAACAACTTGTTATATGCCCAAAAATTTTATATAATATTTCAAACTGGTTTATTATCTTGTACATACATAATAACTAATTGAAGCCGTAAATAAAATTAATTCTTCTTTTTTACATTAAAAACTTTTTTGTTTAAAGCTCTCATTTTAAAATTCTAATTAAAATTGATATTTTTTTTATTATTAAAAAAAGCATTCAAGACAATTTTTTGGTAAAAATTATGAACTTACGTTTGGTAGACATTAGAGTAGAAAATGACCGGCTATGGTCAGACGCAAAATTTAAAATACGCGATAGCAACAACTCTGAAATACAGCGAAGCACATTATTGAATAACAATTAATCTACTTCCACTTGAAAATTTTGCTTATGACGTACATGTGATTTATTACCTCGACGCAAGTAACTTCAAACTTTTTATGCGTCTTCGTCTAAAGATCTTCGCAAGTCTTTTGTTTTCAACTCCTTTAGGAGTGTGCCAGGGCGTAGTTTATCACAAGTTTGAGATCGCCACTTTCGAATCTCGTAAATCACTTCCAGCGCGCAATCAGTTACAGCGCGCTCATCGCATGTTGCATAAATACTTTCGGCAGTTTCTATCAGCTTTTTTACGACTAGTAAAGACGCCAGCACAGAGTGACAAAGATATTTACAAAAAGTTGGAAAATTCGTAAACTAGAAATTCAATTATATTAACAAAAAATTATTTGCTTATTTATTGCAAAAATTTTAGTAGATATTATTGTCAATAATTTATTGCTTAAAAATTGTTGTCTATTTTTTCCAAACTTCAAAAAGAAATTTAAATTGAAGAACACGTTTGCTTGTTTGATTTTCCAGGTAAATTGTTATGGGCCAGCGGACCGAAAGCTGTGAAAGAGCGCAGTAGGGTGGTACGCGCAATAGAAGCGTTAGCCCTTGGTTCGTGTAATTCGTGGCTCCGCAACCCGTAGAGCATTAAGCTTTAACAGGCAAACCAGCTCCAAAACACATCCTTGAAAGAAATAATGACGGAGACAACAAGTAGGGAGCCGGAAGTGCTCGATCCGGAGGGCGGCGGCGGCGACGGGGCCCGGGCCTCTTCGCTCAATTCGTCTGTCACACCCGCCAACAATTCCAAGAAGGATTTACCCGAACGCGGCAGCTGGAGCTCCAAACTTGACTTCATTCTCAGCGTCGTGAGTAACTTTTTTCAATACTTTTTGTTTATTTTGATTTAGGTTGACCTAATGACTCGGGAAATTTGATGATTTATTTAAAATTTTATCTTAATTTAATGTATCCTCATTACTGTGGATAATTAAAAAGATTATGTGTATGCATGTCAAAAAATTCGTCCTATACCTACTTTGGCTTTTTAAATAATATACCTTCTTTTTAAACTACGCTATTTGTGAGCAAAACTTTTAATACCTCTATTAAAATAATGTTTACATTAATTTAATAAAAAAAAAAAACAATTATTTATATTTGTTTAGCGTTGCATCATAGCTAAATGTCATTTTGAACTGAACTTATAATTAGACTTGATCCGTTGTCGATTTCTAAAAATTCCAGCGAATAGTTTCACAGATACAGTCATTTGAAGACAACAGACTTTTAGCTATAACAGAAAAAATTGCTGACAATTCATTAACTTTATAAATATGAAAATTTTTTTAATAAATAAATTTAAATTTACTGGATTAGATTTAATTATATTATGCAAAATGTATGAAAAAATACAAAAATTAATATTAATATAATTTATTTTACGTATACTCCCTTATCCTGAAAATTAAAAAACCGAAAAAATAAAATCGACAAGGAATTTAATAAAATGTATTTTTGTATTAATTACTTTTCTCTCATAAAAAGAATATAATAATTGCGCTGTTAAGAATTAAAATTCGTAATATAGATTCCGTGATACAGATGTAAAGACATATTTGCTTGCGCACATACTATTACTAATATGAAGCTTCCTCGGTAAGAAAGCAAAATTATTGAAACTATCCTGAATTTTCTTTTCGAAAAAAAAACAGATAAAGGTTTAAAGAGCTTTTAATGGGATCTTATTATATAACATAAATAAAAATAAAAACAAAATCTGAAAATCGTTGAAAACACAAAAATTGTTTTTGAACTGCTTTAATTTAAAAACAAAAAAATGAATGAGCTTTTAAAAGTTTTAAGAATATTATTTCACTAATAAATTAATAATAAAATTATTGTATTTCATAAATATACTTTATTTTTATTTTCTAAATGTTATACGATTTGAAAGTAACATTTAACTTTAAACTGTTAAATAACATATTATTATCGTTTATATGGCTATATATTTTCTGCACACAAAAATTTTAAACTTTTATTTGAAAACTAATCTAAAGTGAAACTAAGTTTTTCTAAAAAGATTCTTTATTAGAATTCTTTCAAAGTTATTTGAGAATGCATGAGTGTATTTTGGAGAATTGACAAAATTTTATTGAATTACAATTTTTTCTTTTTATCAACTTAATCAATAAAATCATCCAGCTGTTAAACCAGTTTTTTAAATTTATAGTTAATTTTCTTCCAGCATTTTAATTACGAAAGAAATAATTGATAAAACTTAGATTTAATAAATGAAAACGGCATTTTCTTTCTTTTATTGCTTAAAATCAATAATGCACGTTGCATTAATTTCATTTAATAAAATTATCTCGAGTGATAAACAAGATCAAATTAGATTGATCTGCTATTTTCTTTAGATCAATTTGATTTTAATAAAAAAGCCCATCAATAATGGCCAAATTGAAAACGATTATTTAGCCCGGATGATGGTGAGAAAATATTTCGAGATAATATTGCAGAATCACGTTTTGATACGCCATGATGCGGAAAATTCTATTTTTGGACCAGTTACCGCCGCATATGTGTATATGCGTGTGTCTACGTGGATGCGTACCCGTACATGATGACAAGCACAACTAGGGAAGCATAATAGTTAACGGTATCAAAACGAAACTTGTTTCATTAAATCGCGCGTGTAGCTGATGCAGCGGGGATAGCATCATTCATACTAGCCGTTATGTGCTTTTGTCGACTAAAGTGTTTTTCATTTTAGCAAGTTTCATTTTCCTTAAACTTTTTCAAATAATCAGATATTATTTTTGTCAATTTACTTCGAATTAATTAATCAATTAATTTCAAATTAAAATCTATTTTAGCGGAAATAACATAGTAAAACGTTACAATACTAAAATATTTGTACAATATAATGTAATACATTTATATATTTACGTGTTACGATCATTTCAGGAATAATTGATTTAATAGATTTAATAGATTTGAATTATCCATTTCATTAAATCGATGTTTTAATTTACTTTAAATTAACTGAATAAAAAAAACTAAAACTAATAAGCAAAATTTAAATGTAAAAATTTGTAATGTTTGTTATTTTAAAGCATACATAAAATATGAAGACTTAATAGAAATTTTCTATAAAGAATGTAAAAGAAAAAAATAAGATTTTTTGTTTTTCAAAACAAAACTCTTAAAGCTATAGCGTTTTCGCGCGAAAATATTCAAGACTATTATGTTGGAGATGCTCCGAGTAAAAATAAAGGCAAGGTTTCTGCGAGCTTGCTTGCCTTGCTTAGACCCTCCTACGTTGATTAGGTCTTATTGGCCAAGCCACAGCGAGTGAGACGCGTGCGCTTAATTGAAGAAGCGAATCTGCATAAATATCGGACGCGGTCGCTTGATTATGCGCAGCGCCCAATAAATGATACTTGAGAAGATATAAGAAAAATATCTGTTAAATTTTAAAATATGCGCCAAACAAATAAATTATAAAAATAATAATAATTATAGTTGACCGAGTATTCAATAAATGAATTTTATTCAATTCTGTCGATCGATCGAGTTTATCAATGATTTTATGTTAATCAAATATTTATGAAAAAATGCTTGGTGAAAACTTGATTTATTTTTAATTTAGTTAAGATGCACAGAAGCAAATATAAAATTAAAAACCATCAAGATGGAAAGCTTATTCCAGGGTTGCAAATAATTAATTAAAATCGAGGACTTAATTCCAAATAAATAATAATTAAAATTTCAATCTTTAACTTT
>UELX01006057.1:0-11803 GCA_900480035.1 Eupelmus urozonus | reverse complement strand
CTGAAAATGGGCACTTTTGGCTCTCATTTTAGGTAGCAAAAAGCGCGAAAATCGTGCCTGTGTGACAAAAAACAATTGATGCCACGGATAGGCCATGACATAATTGTAGATTTATGCCACGCAGTGCTATAAAATGAATTTTCCGCACGGAATGTCGAAGAAAACTTAATGCTTTTGATTTCATCAAATTTTGTAAGATAGCTGAACAAACATAACATTATCATATTTGCTAAATTTCATTAAAATATTAATTTCAAAATTCAGAAATGGATTACAAGTTAGAAAAACCGAGGCAAAGATGAAAAGAGAAAATACACGATAAAATGTCAATTTCAAGTACTCCCACTTTAAGGTTACGGAAGTACCAGCTATGTCTATCTTATTGGGTTAAAAAAAGGGCAATTGTAAAAAATTAAAAATATTTTTGAAAATATATGTAAATTATTCATCGTGTAAATTATTTCAAATACTATGCTTCACACTATTTAAAATTTGACTTTGAAAAAATTGTTTGTAAACTTACTGACAGGATCGTTATTGTTATATGTAAATTCTGTAACATCATACATAAGTAGTTGTTGGTCCAGAAACTCTGACTGAAACGGGCAATGAAATATTTCATTAAAAATTCCAATATTTAATACATTCGGATTAAATTTTCCGATGATCAATTGTGACGGAACAATAAGAGAATATCTTGAAAAAACAACATAATTTTCCCAAACATCCAAAACCTTTAAACTGCTGTCATCAATATTCTCTATTTCTGTAATTAATCTTGTATCTAGAAATGATTTATTTTCATTAAAATTAGAAAAACTTTATAGATGTCAATAGAAATGAAGAAATAAATTTTTTTACTCTCATTTACCTAAGTTTATGATGTATGATTTTATATTCGATCTATTAGAAGTACTAAAAAATATATATTTGGAATTGTAACCCCAACAACGTTTAGGAAGATTTAGTTCATATAGACCATAAAACTTTTTGTTTTTATCTATTACTTCATAAGTTTCTACTGTATCAATGAGTATTCCAGGCTAAAAGAAATAAAGTATAACGGGATGCAAGTTTTTAACTTTGTTGCAGCCAGTATAAAAGTAAACATTATTCTATAAAAATAGTTAGAAAAAATATATTACTATTTCTGTAACCTCCCATTCTAAATATGCGAGTCTGAGAACATGATTATGGGGCATACTAATTTTTCTTTCCAACCATATAAGGTATTTTCCATCCGGACTAAAGCTTGGTGATCTACAAGAGAGACCCGTAGCAGTCAATTTCCCTTCATGAAAATAAAATAAATTATTATTTCAATAAAGTATAATCGCAATGTAAAACATATTATCCAATAAATTATAAATTTATTTATATAATATTTACATTGGAAAAGACATACTTTAATTTTACAGATTAAAAGAAAACGTTTGTATAGTAAAAATAAACTTCTTTTTTTAAAACTAGGAACCTGATTTTTTTTGCAACTTAAAATAAATTACTGATTGTTTTGCGGATTTTCTCATAGAGATGATAATACATGATATTAATATAATATTTGCATGAAAATTAAGTTTTATATTAAAAATATTTCATCATTTACTTATATAGTGTATAAACTATTGCAATATAAAATTAATTTAAATTATAATATTTAACGAAGTCCGAATGTCCTATTATTGCTGACTATGCAGATTTTACAACTTTTTGAATATTAAAAAAGTATACTGCAATATAATCACATGCAGGGCATAGTTGCTCTCCATAATAATACATTCTATCACTATACAAAATTTCAGCGAATATTCTGAATTATTTGAATATGTTTGAATACAATTTCTTATTTATTTCTATGAATCTAAAAACTTTGTTAATATTTGAAAAATTTCGTCCACAAATTATTTTTTGTTATGTTTTCAGATTTTGCATTGTTGTAGATAGTTAAAGAAGGAAGGACAACTATTTTGAACAAGTCATTACATTGGTTTAGTTATAAGTATTTTTCTAACAGTTATTGACAACAAATTTTTTTAAGATTGCACGGTTGTACACGAAAACACGCCGTATAAAAGGCACGGGCGCCCCGATCGCTTTGCCTATTTGCCATCAGAGCGCTGCCGCGCCCTTCAATATTTACTTCAGTAAAATTTGAGTTTTAGACCTTATTAACAAAATCTAATAGTCAAACTTTATTAATGATTCTCAGAAAAAAAAAACACTTACGAAATCCAGTTCCTTTTAGATGAAAAATATATGATTCTCGGCTTGTACACAACATTAGAGCTAAGTATCTCGGGTGTAACTTATAAGCAACACCTACTATATCCACACCATTTGGCGTCCATATAACTTGACTTGGAAAATACTCATCGGGTATCGAATCTACAGGCGTTATTGTATCTCTTTCGATATTCAAAATTATAACGATAGATCGATGCTTGCCAACTAATTGTTCACCCCAATGAGGCTTGTATATATATTCTGTTCCCTAGGGTGTGATAATACAATGGCATGATATTTTCAATTGTGAATTTTATAAGATTTTAATATTAGTTTGCTTGAAGATTTTCATAAATAAAGTTGTGTTTATATGTAAATTATTATGTTACCGGTAATAATTCTTCGTTGTCATTATGCTTTGATTTAGATTTTTGTTTGTAGAAAGGTTCACTCTTTGGCAATTTCTTTTCGGCGATATACAACAATCGAGTGTTATCAGGGGACCATTGAAATGAACTGAAAGCAGCTATAAGTGATAAATCGAATGAGTATTAATATTTTATAAAGTGATATAATGTATTAAAATAATTCTTACAATCATAATAAACGTCTCCATGAACATCATAAGCAGATAAGTCATAAGATTTTAAAATATGCAGTCTGTCCCAAATTTCTATAAACTGTTTCGATTTTCCATCAATTGTGACTTCTCTCAAAATCGCTTTTAAATTTCCATTTACTGAAATTGCAGTTAAAACTCTGCACTCAATAAAAATGTTTTCGATTATTATAGGTACAAAGCATCTTATTCAGTTGATACTTATACTTACTCCGAACTAACATCTGTAGGGTAACTGTCGAAAAGAAGCTGCAATTTTGTATTGAAGCTAAATTCTCGTAGATATTTTTGTTTTTTACACTTTTCTAAATTTCTTTGAGTCCAAAAACTTTCTATGGTAAATTTATCTTCTGCTTTTGAGATAACCCTAGCAGAAGACAGACTGGGATGTTTAGCCAATTGTTTATAAATATCCAAAATTTTATCAATCTACAAATATAAAACATTAATAAATAATTAAAAAGGAACTCTGCATAGCAGTCTAGTGTCCTTCTCCTCGCTCTACCATTGCTGTTTTAGCACACCTCGTGTAGTTCATAACGTTCGCTCGCCGCGAGGACTTAGAGTTTAATTATTAAAAGCATATTCCCCTCTGAGAAAGCAGTCTGCTAAATTAATTAATAGCGGTATTTCAAAAAACGAATTAATTTAATAACAACAAGAATAATCAAACAATATAGTTTTGATAAAAGTCTAACGAATGTTATTGATTATTATTTAATATATCAAATTTTTTATTCTTTTATAAATTGATAATTAAAAGCTTGAAAATTATAAAATTATCAGTGTAACATACTTGCTACATAACGTTGAAATTTATAAATTTTTCAATTTTATCACATTCAGAATCATCTTAAACTTACTTGAGATGTCGCCATAGCTTCCAACATACTTAGCTGATTGCATAGAAGCTCATAAGAAATGTGTTATGCAAGAGCTCCTTTTTGATAAGAAACACTTAAGTAGGTCTATTTTTTGATATATCTTATCTTCTTGATCTTTAAAAAGAATACATTTTGTAAACCAAAAGATTAAAAACGATAATAGGATGTACTACTATTAATATGCTTCAGTATAAATAAATGTTAATCCGCGTAATAAATAATGTTATTCTTACAATTTTATTAACTTCGAAAATGCAAACGAAAAAAAGTATGTAGTACGCTAATATATAAAAAATAAATATAAAAATATCTTATAAATATAATTGTTGTTACTTTGGAAAAGAAAGTTATAAGAATTAATTAATTATTAAAATTATATAAAAAGTATACAGTTGAATTTAAAAGTAAATCTTTAAGCACCCTTGATAATCAGCAGTAGAATTTAAAAAATAATTATTGCATAAAATATTGCATAAATAGTAATGCGTACATAATAGTGGACTGTAACTTTGATTCCCCAGAAGTACAGTACGTAAAATATAAATAAGGAGAGAAATAATGGCCTAGGAGGGAACTGGCCTCGAGATTTTCGGGAATAATAGCCATTTTATACGCACTTTTTCGGAGAAATTATCGTTAATGTGGGAATAAATGTAATCATTTAAATTGAATTGCATTCAGAACATTTGTAATACCATTTATAATAAATTCAAATAATACTTGTACGAACATTACTTGCAGCTGGGTTTATTAGTACTTAGATCTTTTACAAAATTAGTACTGCCACATTTTTGTAAATATTTTTATAAACGAGATAAAGGTAAAAATAAATTATAGGTGTCAATAGATTTAAAGGCCAAGTCAATTTGTTTATATTTTTTAATCAGCCGATGTAGATTCAGCCTTAGGTACTTCTTCTGCTAAGATTTGTGGTTTTGAATCCTTTAATGATGCGTCACAAATGTGTTCCAGCAACCATAGCGCCGCATTTATAACAAAATCAATTTCGACCACATCTTTATCTAGCATATGGTTATCGTCGTATACATACAACCTGACAAACATTGATATTGATTATTACATACATTGATTATTTACATTAAAAATATTGGTTCAATCCGAATTTAATCTCAGTTTAATGTAGATCTAAATTTCTTAAATTTTTAAATACTTACTTTGATGTAACATTGTTAGCTAATAATCGGTTGTACCACAATTTGCCCTGAGATGCAGGACTCCTTAAATCTCTCGTGCCAACAGCGATCATTGTTGGCGCTTTAACTTTATCTGCATGTCGAACAGGCGAACGATCAAACATTTTTAACACTATTTCAGTGTACTTCATTGAAGATGCCGCTGGTGGTAATGTTTCGAGAAATTCACAACCAGTATTGGCTGGACACCTAAAAAAAGTAAAAAAAGATTGAAAGAGCTCTTTTATATATTTTGTAAAAATGGTTATATTGAATTAGAAAAAAGATTAGTTTTAATGACATTCATTTAACAAATACATAGCAGTTAACAAATATATTTGCTTACCAGTCGGGGATATCAGTCGAAGTATACATTGACGGTATATCAATTACAGGAGTCCTCATAACTACTGCTCTAAACATGTCCTGTAGAAAATAAAGTGGCATTATTTTCATTAATTTCTATCATACTTAATTATTTTATAATAAATAGAACCTTGCACGAAAAATTGGTTTATTCTTAATTTATTGAAAACTCCAGATTATTTAAATATTTAGTTATTGATTATTTTTTAGTTATTCAATTAATTCCCAGTATCAGGATTAATTCACCAGAAAAAAAATCAAAGATATCGTTATCTAAATTTTAATTTTCGGTAAGACGACATAGTGTCTTGATGAAGTACTGATAGTGTAGAATTTCTTTAGATAAATGATTTATGTAATACATAAGGATTCACTGAATAGACAGAAAAACTTATGAATTATAATAATTATTTTATAAAAGAAAATAGTTATTAAATTTCATGCAAGGCACTGATTCTAATTAGTAATTTTGGAATTTTTATTTTGAATTATCTTACAGCATGTTGTCCACTCAAATGTGCACACAAGAAAGCACCGTGACACAAGCCATAAAGTGTAACTTTCTTTGGGTCAATATGAGGATATTTGTTTAATGCTAAATTGATTGCCGTGACACAATCAAGAACATCTATTTCACCGATTCTTCCTGACAAAAATTCAATATTGTTTCCTCCCATACCAGTGGAACCACGGAAATTAATTTGTAAAATTCCGAAACCTTTTACAAATAGAAATTTTTTAATTGCAGCACATTATTATGGTATTTTTTAAGCGAAAATTAAATAAATACCCAGAAGAGCGAAAACTGCATGATCCATATTAAACTGGTTACAAAATGAATAATGTGGGCCTCCATGAGGTACTACAAGTAAAGGCATTGATTTTTCTGGTGCAGATTTTTCTCCAAAGTATGTAAAATTGAAGTCCGCTAAGTAATAGAAGAATAAAAGTTATTATTAGTAAAAATGTTTGATATAGTTAAGAATATTCTTAAATTAAATACAAAGTTATGAACAAATTAAATTATATAAAAGTGTAATTACTTACTGACTGGTTCATTAGTTTTGTATGCAAACTCTGTGTGCTCATATATAAGATTTTCTCCATTAGGAATATCTAGCGGTTTAGTGCAGTTATACAAATTCAGATTCCCAATATTTTCTGAACTTGCATCAAATTTTCCAACAACTAATTGCGGTGGTTGGATAATAGAAAATCTTGTAAATACCACACGATTCTTTCTAACATCTAAAATACTTAAACTGCTTCCATCGGGATTTTCTATTTCATGTACTACCTTCGTTTCTAAAAAAAACATTAATATTTAAATATACTGCTGCAAATATTATTTATTATTATTTATTATGAATTTACCCAAATTCACTACGTATGACTTTATATTGGATCTTTGAGGTGTGCTGAGAAATAGGTACTGGGAATCATTGCTCCAACAACGTTTAGGAATCATTTGACCATAAAATCCGTAAAATTTCTTGCCATTTGCTATCGTTATGTTTGTTTTTACCAGATCAACTACCATATCAGGCTACAAAAATTAAAATTAAAATAAATAATTTTTTAAAATCGTTTTATTAATATAAATTCTTTTTTTTTTATGAATTTTTGATTAATTCGATCACACTATTATCAGATTTTGTGCTATTCAAACAGGGATATTGATTTTCAGTGAAGATTACTAGGTGGTATAATAGTACATATGCAACAAGGGAATAAAGTCGAGTATTATTCCTGCGGGTGAATTTACTACACGAGCGAAGCGAGAGAATGATCGACTTTATTCCCGAGTTGCATATAACGTTTTATTTTCGATTCAACTATAAAAACAATTAAATTTAATTACAAATAATGTTTTATTTCATTTTATATTCTTAAATATCAAATTTAAAATTTGCAAGGAATACAATACTTTATTCTCTCTTAGAAGGGAGTAAAGTAAATTTGAGGGACAACGGTTTTCTATAAAAAATCAAATGCTACTTTTGACCCGCTTTTAGGGCAATAATGTGGCCTTTACAGGTAAGTCGGGAATAAAAGTATATTAAATTGCAGATTGTTTCAGGAATTTTTTTTAGGCATCAACTACATAGGATCATGTACATTATAATTTCTATATGACTGTTTAATGTAAAAAATATAAAAAGTAAAAAACATATTATTATTACTTAAATAAATAAATACTAACTGTTTCAACAACATCCCATTTTATACGCATAAGTCTTTGAACATTATGATGAGGTAGATCAATATCCCGTTCAAGCCATATAAGATTTTTTCCATCAGGGCTAAATTGAGGCGTTTTACAGGCTGTTCCAGGACCAGTTAGTTTACCTTTACAAAAAATAAAACTTACATTATTATGATCAAGTATATCACTTGTACGATGAAACTTGTTTTTATGATACACTGCTAAGCGCGGATTAAATAAATTAAAACAGTTTCTCGTAGAATTTCCGAATTTATTAGTTTAAATAAAAAAAATAATAATTAATTCTTACGAAATTCTGCTCCTTTCAATAAGAAGATGTACGATTCTCTATTACTGCATCCAAATCGGCCAAGATATCTTTTGTGTAGTTTATAAGCAACACCGACAATACACTCGCCGTTCGGCGTCCAAATCGTTTCAGCCGGAAAATAATCATCTGGTATAAAAGGTATCGGCCAGAATTTGTCTTCTTCAATATTTAAAAGTACAATGACAGATCGATGTCTGCCTTCTAGTTGCTCTCCCCAATGAGGTTTAAAAAGATATTCGCCACCCTACAAATTATTATTTTTTAATATTAATTTTATGTAATTATTATTGATTGTATATAATTTTTTTGACAAAATATAAAATGTGCTATAAAGTATGAGTAATATAATTACCCGCTGTGGTAATTCTTCATCTTCTTGTACTGGACGCTTACTCTGAGGTCTTTGTTTATAAAACGGCTCAGTCTTTCTTAATTTTTTTTCAGCAATGTACATCAATTGTTTATTATCAGGTGAAAATTGAAATGAACTGAACATATCTAAATAAAGTTATACAATGAAACTTCAATAAATTGAAACACAATTTTGTAATAATAATTAGATGAGGGGAATTCTTACTGTCTGTATAAATGTCGCCATGTGCATCATAAGCAGCTAAATCATAATTTTTAACCCTGTGTTGCCTATCCCAGATTTCTATAAACTGTCTTGGTTTCGCATCAATTATAACTTCTCTCAAAATAGCTTTATATCTTTCGTTTTCAGAAGAAGTTGTCAGCAATCTTATAGAAAATAGAAATGTTATTATTTTCATTGCACCAAACAGTCTTTACGATATTTATATGAAATTTACTCACTCAGAAGTAACATCTACCGGAAAACTTTCAACAAGCGGTAATAAATCTGCATCTAAACTAAAATCTTGTAGAAACTTTTGCTTTATATTTCTCTCTAAATTTCTTTGGGCCCAAACACTTTGTATTGAAATACCATTTCTGGCTATAGAAATAATTCTAGCAGATAAAAGGCTAGGATTTTGACTTAAATGTTTGTATAAATCTAGCACTTTTTCCATCTAAAAAAATTTTGCATTATGTAACAGTTTATAAGCTATTGAAAATTTAAAACTAGAATCATCAAAATAATTTGACTGTTTTTTAATACTGTAAAAACATGCAGTTCAAACAAAGAATATAATATATACATACCTGTTCAAGATCTTCTGCTGGAGCAGGTGTTGCTGCCGGAGTTGCGGGTAATGCTGCTTCATTTGGTTTTTTCTCTTCTTTCGTCGCCATTCTTTATAATTTATTAGAGTGAACTTTTCTAGAAAATTAAATTTATAAAAATTATATTTAAAAAAGTAAATAAAGAAATATTGATATATCAAAATAATTACATTAACAAAAAATTATTTTTACAATAGTCTCTTAAACTATTCATATCAACACCTATAGACTTGAGAAATTATAGTAGTTACAACATAAACATAATGATGTCTACAGCTATAATTTCTACAAAGTTTAAAATACAATTAATCTTATAAAATTTTGATACGTATAGTTTAAACATTCAGTTTAAGTTTTTTCAAAATAAACATTACTGACTGCAGTGATTTCTTGATTTTTACAACACAATCTTAATTGACGATTAAAAATAGTTTAACACAATAGTTTAATTAAAACAAAGTATCGGCTAAGTATGAACAATAACGCGAACAATGTATTACTATGCCAATAATTGCTAACAATTTAGATATTAATAACTAATATAGCTATATACTTACCTTATGATATACGCACTAGGTCAATTGATAAAAATATTAGTAATTATTTGGTTACTAATAACTACTGTATACTTACTGTAAATCCAACAGATTACTCTCTGCAATAATTTTATAATATTTCAAGTGAACTCAGAAAAAAATACTCTAAACTTCACACACGCTACAAAAACCGTAACTCATGAAAGAATTAATAAAATTTCTCTATAATCATTGCAAACAGTTTGTTATTTAATCTTACTCGTTTAAACACTACGAAATATCTAACTATATGGGGTTGGACGATGGACCAAAGATTTTATAAGTAATCGGGAAAATGGAAAAGGGGATAGGCTAATTGGACGCCGCGAATAATCGCGGACGACTGATCGATTCTTTTGAGATCGGCGATCTGCGCGCTTGAAGACGCCCCAATAGTTAGGTCACTTGTGCATCTCCTTTGTAGGGGCGACTGTTTGGCAGCAGCATTGGATGCAACATTCGTCGGTATTCGTCTGATCTCAAGAGGCATGCTTTATTTTCCTCGAACGCCCGCGCTCTAATAAACAATCTAAACTTATAATCTTAATAATAATTATTGACAATAGTTTTGGAGATTATAAAAATATAATGGTTCTAATGTAGGAACTGAAAAAAGGTTTTCAGTGTCTTTTATATGAATTTTAATTGGTTCTACTTTAATAAAAAGAAATTTTATGTAAAATTTTTCATTGTTGTTACAAAAATTTTAAGGATAGATTTATTTTCTTAGTCTTTTTATCATGAAACTTTATGTTGCATGTAAAGAGTAATAAAATAAATAAAAATCCAAAGAATTTTGTAAATTGAACCTATATTTGTTTATTTATTGAATGCACGGTAAGAAAGTGGAGAAGAATAATTTTCGAAGTTAAAATTCAATACTTTTTTTTGACTTTATTAGCAATAAGTTCCTTAATTTGGAAGTAAAAACAAGTAATGTTTTAGAACGTAAAGATATATAAATTTCCGTGTGTCTACGGAATTTTTTTAAATAAAAAAAAAACTATTAAAATTATTTATTACAACTAGTCAAAATAATTTATAATTAAGGATAATTCTTTTAATTTTGTCGTATTTTTTACAATACTATAGTAAAAAGCAAATAAATTTACCAAAAAAATTATATGAATTCAAAAATAAAAATTTTATCACTTTTAAAATGTTCTTAAATACTTTAGAAAGAATCATTTCAATAAGAGCTGAAGTATTTCTATAAATGATTGAGTAATTGAAAATTTTTACTCAACTGAAGGTAACAAAGTTTCTAAAAAAATGTTGATGTAGCTTAAAGTAGAATCAATGTAGTAAGAGCAGGTCAAGATCGACCCGTAATTGACCTAGTATTGACGTTTGATTAAAAATATACCGCTGTTAGTGTAGCATTAACATTGCACAACATGGGGAGTGGTCGAACTTTTTCGTTGCAGTGATGACAGGAAGACTTCTAATTTAATATTATCTCATTGAGATTATATATTTATATAGTAAAGAGAAGGGGAGAGTGGCATCAGAATAATGCATTTTTAACGGGTTATTTTCTAGAAAATCCCAATATTTATCGAATAAAAAATATTTTAAAATAAAGGTAATAATAGTATAAAATGATCGAAACTTTCTTATAGACAGACTGAAAATTACGATATAAATGTTTCAATATTTCAAAATTTTATGTTTTAAACATTCAATTATTAATAATTTTAAATGTTATATCCTGATTAAATGTTAGCCTTCTTGTCATCCGAAATTTGAGAACCTTTTGAGATCAGCATTTAATATTCAATTTTCAAAAAATTTCTCAATGTTAAGATGTTTTAAAGGAGAACAACAATGTAATGACGCCATAATTTTGGAGAAAAAAAAATGTGTTGCTTCATTCTCCATAACAACGAGAGTTCTACATTGTCTTAATAATATTTACTCTCGGAATAAGAATACATATATTTTTAATTATATTTTTTCAAAGTACTAATATTTTATTTTTAAAATATCGTAATCAGTTTTATTTTTTAAAAAAATAAAAAATAAAAGTTATTTATACGTAGACAAAATTTCTCAGAAAATTTATCGTGATACGGCATTTGTTGGATACGTCGCGATTATCCAAGAAATTGTAATGCAAATTTGTCATAAATATTAGAACGATTTTAACCTTTAGAGGACGGGATGGCCCCTATACGGGCCATGCCCATGATCGACCCTTTACATGTGTTAGTTTTGA
>UELX01006056.1:0-11803 GCA_900480035.1 Eupelmus urozonus | reverse complement strand
CACCACAGCCTTGCTAAAAATATCATCGCCATAAAAATTTGACACAAAGTTAAAAAAGTATCAATACATAACTACACAAAGTTCCAAGACAATTGACCATACCGTTTATGAGATATTTAATGAAACGTAACATTATATTCATACGGTTTAAATGAGAGAGTAGCTAGTAACAATGAACTGATTTTAAATAGCTTAAAAAAGTAAGAAGTTTGCAAAAAACCTACACAAAGAAATAAAATTTTTTCAATAAAACACATTTTAGAATATTATTATAATAAAAAATTATCGATATATAAATTATATTTATATAAATATTTGTAAAACTTTTGAAACATACTGAAGGCCACGAGAAGTATTTAAGAAGGCAATAAATTTTTAAAACGATTTGGTTAATGTTACTCTGACAAAACTTAATTGCGCGAAAAGTAATTTATTTAATCAACCATAAACTGAGGAGTCAATGTCTTAGAGAACGTTAATATTACAACTTTTTTAATAACAACACTTATTCAGATTTTACAATTTTCTTGTTCCTCTCCACTCCGCCATTCACTTATGACAATCCTTAAAATGTTATCGCACAATAAAAAAAAAAAAAAATAAATAAATACCCTGGTAGAAATTTACCCATTTAAAATAGAGGTTAAGAAATAGCATTGAATCCATTTTTGCTAGGAATTAACTAGAAATAAATGGAATCATTTCTACTAAAGTAAATGAAATAAAATAAAATAAGTAAACCTTTTATAAATCATAATACATAAATCAACACATTTACTTGCTCCTCGACACCTCTGAACCATCTAACAAAATTAAAAGTTCACACTCGAATGGGAACAGACGAGACCAAACTTCGGCCCACCTCAAACCCTCGCAAAAGCGCAGCGAAAAACGCAAAACCAGCAAAGAGTGCTCACCTAAGCCGCAAACGAACTCCGAAAAGAATGCGAACCAACTGCCGGAGGGTAGTTCTGCGGTACGCCGCCATATACAAACCCGGCCGAGATATACGTAACCAGGAGACGCCGAAAAGCGGGAAAGTGCCGCAATTCCGCGGCGCGCGCTCTCACAAAGTGAGCGCGGGCGCGATGAAGACGGATAGAGAAATAAAGAGAAACAGGTTTATTCGAAACGCGCGCGCAAGGGGGGGGGTAGGGCACGCAACGAGTTCGTTAGAGGCTTTTCGGGGTCACCGCGACGGGGGAATGCGAGCTCCGCAGGAATTTCCCCGGCCAGGGAGGAATTTGGCATCGGGGAATGTGAGTCTGTGTATGTGTGCGGCTCGACATGTCGAAGACAACATGCTTGGGAGGCTAAGACGTTTAGGGGGGGCTGAATCGCTTACGGTCTTGGAAATGTGTTGTTAATCGGATTTTGGTGAAGTGATAGTATGTATTTTTATTGGTCAATCTGCGGATATCGTGTGATATGGATTGACTTAATGTATGACTGTATCGCTCGTACATTAGATGTGAGGTTTAAAAACGAAATAGTACATTTTGACAATTCATGGCTCATCAAGATAAAGGTCTGGCCATTTCAGATTAATAGTAGTAATTATGGATTTATTGTAGTTTAACATTTACACTAGATTATTGTAGATTAACATTTATATATTAACATTTATAGCTGTAGATAATTCAATAACTGCAATCTACGAATTTAATAGAAATAAATTGATTGTTTTACACAGAGAAAATAGTTATAATAATTTTAACAATGGAATTACTAAGAACACTTAAAAATTGTATGATAGTGCTTGGTAACAACTATTTTTGACAAGGATATGGATACAAAATTTTTATATCTATAGCGCACTATTTCAAAAACATTATTTCTTATTAAAGCCATGAGGAGAAATTATTTTTTTCATTTTATTATTTATAATAAAAGAAAGTAACAAGACTTTGGTTTAAGAAAAAAAATTATTACCAAAAATTCTTCTAGATAAGGTGTTATGATAAGAGACAGTGTCAATGTAATAATATTTATTGTGATTATTTTATTCAAATAAATAGTAAAATACAAAATTGCGCTAAAGTACCGAATTATGTAACTTCCTATTTCTCGTATTAGTATCAGCAACATTTTAAGCTTGACCACTGCGATATAATTATAAATCAACTGACATAATTTACCGATTCATAGAATTTGCTGATCTACTAGCAAGATAGCTAATGAATGAAACTTTACCGCCCAAGCAAGCTTTTTCATCTTTCTCCTCGAGTATTCACTATATCATCCTCAAAAACCAATCGACTAAAACCTGCACGCTCCAAATCCGCCCAATATTCAAGCTTTCAACTCTCACAGTCGAAAACGCGTAGCTTTAATTTTCCACAAGGAATATTTCAGCAACTGTCGCAGTCTCGAGCTCTACCAGGGCGTAGCGAGCAGCGATACAAGGCTCCGCGCGCTATGAGCAAAGTTTATGCGGTTTCAATATGACCTCCCCGAGCCCTGGACAATATTACCAGGACGTTAATATCTTCTTGCGGTCGAAACTTCGCCGGTGGGTGTGGAGCGCTCCCTTTGATCCGCGAATTAAGGATAAGCGCGCAGTGTCCTGGCTCGCTTTTCTTCTGCCCAGATCGGCCGCGCGCGTGCCTTTATTGTTTCGCATGTTTGGAGGCACGCGGCCGAGCTTTTATGGGTTTGCGTATCGTTGGCATGCCGATGGGGGACAGCAATGGAAATCTGGAGGTATTTAAGAAAGGAGTTGGTTGTTTTTATTGTTTTGGTTGGGAAAATGGTGTTTTGAATTGTTTGAAAGTACGATAGAAGATTAATGGAGAGAATTTATAGAATTTAGAAGTTTTTTTTCTACTGGAATAAGAGGCTTCTATCGATGATTTTGTAACATTTGATGTCGCAAGAAATATACAGAAATAATATAAAGATCTATGTTAGTTTATTAAAAGCAATTTTCTAAATTTCAATTTCTTATATTGCATAAAAAGTTTCTTGTATATTAATCAAAACAAAAATGTAAGTTTATTCTGAATTTAGAAGTTAAGCAAAATGCTGAAACTGATAAAAATAATCGTTTTATCTTTAACCACATTAATGACCAATTTGGGATATTCTGATTTTTACCAAGAAGAGTTAAAAAATGTCTGATAGCTTCCAGCTGTTTGATCAAATACATTAAAAAATACTCTAAAAAATTCTTATAAGGAAAATAATTTATTTCTATATGACCAAACTTTCCATCTTAGTGTTTTACTTAAATTGTTTTTCGTTTCTGATTTTGCCGCTCTCAATAATACGCAGACAAATAAATCCACAACAAAATACCCACCGAAACAAAAAATTCTAATCCAACCCTGCAAAAACCCAGCGTCAGAGCTTACAGCAACGCAGACATCTCGCAAGTCCGGAAGCCGAGAAAGAGCCGCGACTGTACGGCAGCAGGAGAGAGCCACCGGCTGTGTGCACAGAGGGTGGGTCAAACTAATTCGATTCTAAACTCTGACCACGCGCGCGCGCGCCTGGACGACAGAGAAACCGAGGCCACCCCCGCCTCGGACGCAGATGGCACTAACCGCGGTTAAATTCTCAAACCGTAACTCTAATTACTCATAGACAAACCCGGATCCGGGCTTGCAGGCGCGCGACAGCTGCTGCTGAAACTTAAGCGTTAAGCGGAGCCCGATGGCCGAGCGTACTAGTTCTTGCGCGATTTTTCACTTTTTTGTCGCGGGTTTTAGGGTGGTAGGCGCGCGGCGATTTGGCAAAGCGCGGGTTAGCCGGTATAGTTGGATGTTGAGTTGCCGCGCGGTTTTGTTGGATGGGGGTTCTGTGGGTGGGGATGGAAGTTTTTGGGTGTGGTTCTGGGTGATTGGTTTGGGTGCTTTAAATTACGTGCACTTTTTATCTTTAGATTATGGTTATTGGGTTTTTCAAGCCACTTAAGTAAATTGAATTTTTCTTATGCATTCGATTGCGTTATACCAATTAATAAATGTTTTTGAATAATATTGAATTAATCATTTAAAAGTTCATTTTTTATTTCATTACCAATCATTAAAGAAAAACGCACTATAATTCAATCACAAACCAAAGAACAAGAATTAAAAAATAAATAATACAAATAAAATATTCTAAATAGATTAATATTTATGTTGCAGGCAAGCAAGGTGAGAAAATAAAATGACTATGGACGTAAGCAAGACGGAACCCGTCAGGAACGGGGCAATGCGCCAGGAACAGCATCAGGAATGCGCCGGTTGCAGAAAACCAATAACAGAAAGGTAATCAAGCCTGTCTTTTCTTTATTTAAGGATATTGGTCTTGTTTAGTGTGAGAATTTTAAAAAATATAAATGCAGATGCCTTGAAACTTGAATAAATAATAAAAAGATAAATCAATAGATATCGTTTCGATTTGTTGACGTAAGAAAAAGTAATATGTTTAAAAATCATAGAATTTTAAAGATTTACTTATTTTATTAATTTTATTAGTATATAAAATATTTTACTATTGATACATCCTTAACAAATTTTAGCGAAAACAGACTTTTTAATAGAGATAATAATTCTCTATGAAAACATTATTAACTGCAGTCACTGAATTACGTTATCATGTGGAATTCTTATCTTTAATGAGAATTTAATTTTTTAAAGGTATTTACTGAGGGCATTAGATGTGTTCTGGCACGAGGATTGTCTAAAGTGCGGCTGCTGCGATTGCAGACTCGGCGAGGTTGGCTCAACTTGTTACACAAAAGCTAATCTCATTCTCTGCAAACGTGACTATTTGCGGTAAGATATTTTAAAATAATATAATACTTTTTTTGGAAATTCAATACGAATATGTCAAAAAGACCAGAAAAATAGTTACTGAAAACGTTAAGTAGGGAAGCCAAAGATATAAATCGACAGATATAACATAAACTAAAATAAAATATGCTTTCACAAAATATCAATAATTCTTATTCATAATTACTTTTAAATATATTTTACTTTATATTTATGTTAAATTTATAATAATAATCATAGGAGGAGAGCATGGACTCCATGCCTGATTTAATTACCAAGCTTTTAGTATAACTCATAGCTTTTACAAAATATTTTGTAGCAAGAAAAATATAGTCAAGTCTACAACTATATCCGAAATCAATATCGTAATGAATAAACCGCATTTTTAAATATTAAAAGTCAAAGAACTCATCTCGCGTAAAAACAACGCTGTTGACAGAATTCCGAAATCAACATTCTCAAAAACTCCACCGACTTTTCCCCAAAAAAGATCCATAAATTATTCCGCCACCCAGCCTCAATGCTAAAAGCCCAAAGCCCATTACACATCATCCAATTTATCCATCGCCGCAAAAGAGTGACACCCCACCTATCCAGCATTCCGCGCTTCCCACTTCTCACCCCTCGCGACGCTCAGCACTGCGCGTTCTCAAATTCAATATTTGCGGAATTGACGGGGGCATTAATAACGCTTATTGATTCAGCATCATCGGCCCATAATTGGGCCGACATAACAATGTTTAACAAATTACCGTTAAACTCGCGCGCTCGCCGGGGCAAACAAAGCTCGGCGCTCACGCGAGGGCGCCGTATTAATTTCGGCCGCGCTCGCTGCGTTTTACAGCGGCTCTACCTCTCCCCCTTGGCGCGTATATATCGGAAGTATTCAAAGTCGAGGGGGCCGAGCTTGCGCGCCAATAAACTTTCGGACACGCGCGCGCGCGCGCCCGCGGAACGCGCGTAATATCGTCCTCAAATATTGGGCCATTAATAAAGCCCTTATAGTTCTCGATGGGCCGCAGAGCGGCACCTGCGCGCGCGCTCCCGAGGGAAGCGCCCGGCCCTGCAGCGCGCATCGGAACGTAATCTCGACCGGGCTTATTTGCCCGACGGAGAGAGAGAGAGAGAGAGTTTGTTTGCGATAGAGGGAGTTGAGAGGGGCTGGAGTGAGCGAGCGAGCGGTATTCAATAAGAGAAACTCATCTGTAAAATTCGATTTATCTGTCGCGCGTTGCGGGTGTAATCGTGGTTGAGAGGCGGGAGGTGAGCGGCTTGAGATTTTGGCGGGGTTTTTAAGGGGTGAGGTTGGATGGTGGTTGGATGCTGGGAGGAGTGAGGAAAGGGAAGTTGGGATTAGGTTATAATGATTTTTAGGAAACATTAGTCGTAGGGCTGGATTTAAAATTACGGTGTTAGTATAGAGGACCTGTGTATAGACTTCAGGGTCGAGAATAATGACATAAATCTAGCACTAATTATTTGAACTATTCAAAAGAAAAAAAACTAGATGCATAACCTTACTGCAACAGAACTTTAAACCATAAACAATTTAATTCTCAAAATAAATAATAATTAAAACTATTAATTTAATTAAATATCTTTACAGATTATTCGGCAACACTGGTCACTGTGCCGCATGTAGCAAGATCATTCCAGCCTTTGAAATGGTGATGCGCGCGAGGACGAACGTTTACCACCTGGAATGTTTTGCGTGTCAGCAGTGTAATCACAGGTAATTTTTCAACATCTTAAATACTCTCATTAGCTCTACAACGTTTGTATGAGCTAACTCAGTATTATATATTTGATCTTTGTGCAGTATTACATACAAGAATTTATTTTACTGTTTGGTTCCTAAGTATCGTGCTCTTTGGGACAACAAAAGTCTAGTCCCGTGTCAATTAAACCTTTTACGAAAAGATAAAGTATATATACCTACTTGTGGACGTTCCTTCGATAAGCTCAAGCTTCACGGCATTTCTATGCGCTAGTTCTCACGTCTGCCCCAACGTTCGACAAGGCGCCCGGAATCTTACGGCTATTCTTGCGTACGTGAATTGAATTTCCGATGATGCGGAGGAGAGAATAGAACTGATGAGATATCTTCAGACCGGCGTTATTGTTGAAATTATCGGAAGGGTTTAAAAATTGTTTTATTTTTTGAATAAGGGATACCGATAATTTATGCTGACTTATTTTTAATTTAAATTAGAAATTTGGATGAAATTTATTTTCATTTGAATGGAGTTATATTTCATAAATATATTATTTTCTTAAATTTTATACCTTTTCTTAGTTAAAAATTTAAACGGATTAAAAAAGCTACATAAATCACTATATCTATTTCATTAACTCTTTAGAATTGAATTAATTTATAACTTAATATGAAATACAACCTATTGAAATTAAAAAATCTTTCTAGTAATATTTCATGTAATTCGTTTATAAAAGTCCGAAAAATCCAATAAAACAATCATTCCTAAAGCTACTAAAGAAATAATCGTATCAATGCTCCTTAAAACCTAATAAAACACCACAAACAATAAAAACATCTCAAGAAAGCAAACGCACACCCCATAAAAAAAAATACCAAAATCACCGACCAGCCAGCCCGACACGCGCCGTCTCGAAAAGCCAGTGCAGCGCGCGCTTTACCCTCTCCCAAGAGCCCCGGGGGGCTTGTAACTAAATTGGCGGCAGTATATTACCGGTTAGACCTGCGCGCATTTAATTTGAATATAATCGCGCGCGCGGATCTTGGCTCTCTCTCTAACCGGGCGTCTGCGTGACGTCGCGCCGGAAGCAAAATGGCGGAGCGTCGCGAGGAAAAAGTAGCCGAAGGTCTGTAGCGAGCGGCGATCGTGTGTGTTTGACGAGGCGATTGTTTTGGGGCTGAAGGTGTGAAATGGGTGTTATAGTGGCGGCGGTCTAGGTAGACTGTTTATTTCGGGACGTAAAACAGGCACGTAAAAAGTAATATAAAGTCTAATTTTGAATTGGGGTGTCTTACCATAGCTGGATGAATCTACTTAAAGAATAGAATCTTTAAAAACTAAAGTTTTTTCTTCTATATTCAAGAATTATGTTAACATTTTCTTTATCTTAGTCGCCTGTAATTTTAATTTGTTTTGTCAGATCATTCAATTTTATTATTTATTATATACTTTATTATTTCAAGCATTATAAGATTTAATTATGATATATTTGATTACTGAATTTGTGCTTAAGAATTCTTTCGACTTGTTTTAAACGATTCTCATTAAGATGAAAAGTATTAAAAATTCATTTACAATTTTGAAAAATTTATGAGAAAGCTGATAAGCTAATGTAATATTAAGAAATTTCATTTTTACCTCTTGACATAATTGCATTATTCAATAATACATTACTACTTGATTATAAAAGGAATGTCAGTAATACCGTAAAATAATCAACACCATTGTCGACTTAATCCTGTAAACTTAATAATGCCAGTTTGAAACGCAAACCGTATTCCATCGGCGAATCAGTCAAGTTTACTTAATGAAGGGACTCTGCCCGTTACCACCGAAATGATTGAGTAGATGCACAGCGCAAGATGAGTAAGCCGCCTTGACTTATGATCTACTTGCGCTCCTCGACGGAGGAGCTTTTGTTCAGCAAAATCCCCGGCGTATTCTCTACTCGTTTCGCATTCGACAATGACCCTAAACTTGAGGCATTATTGCAAACACAATGCGCAAGATGCCTCGAATTGTAAGAAAATAAATGCCCGGGATGCTGAGCCTTTTGTCCGTGGGTTTAGTACATTTTTTTATCGCGGTAAGTGAAATAATTTAATCTTGCTGCTTTAATTGAGTATTTTCAAAGATATGAATTGTAGAAACTTCTTAGAAGGTCCAGAAATGAGCAATTTTAATTATTGGCAACTTTCAATCAAATCACCTCACAAACTCTTATTAACCAGCCTCTTCAATTTCCCCGTTACTTAACCACACGCGAAAACTTCACCTAAACAAGCCCATTAACAACCCGAAGAATTACCACCTGCAAGCCGACAATGAAAATCCCTTAGAACCCAAGCCAGATCTCAATCTCGAACCCTATACCGCTTCTAGAATTTAAAAACACAGTCTGCGCGACTCTCTCAAGAGCAGCTCACAATTATAAACTCGCGGGGCTGGTGTTTTATGCGACGCCGGGGCGATCGCGTGACCCGGCGGCCACATCCGTTTCCGGCCAGTCAACCGCCGCTTCCTCGCGAGGAAAAAGGCCAGACTGGACGGTCGCTTTTTACAAGCACGCTGCACCGATGCTTAACCTTTACGAGGCTCGGCTAAGCATGAGGTTTGGAGTAGACTGCTTTTTTTGGTTTGGTTTTATGGGGAAGGTATTGTGGTGGGGTGTTTGATCTCGCTAACTTGATTTTTAAAATTGATACTTTGTTGCGGCGGGGGGAGGGGAGAGGTGTGAAAAAAAGGTAATTTCCGTCAAGGATAATAGGCGAAGAGTGAGTTGCTTTTTTTGAAGGTGCTATTGCGCTAGTGTTTGTTGGGAGGAATGGTACTATTTTCCGTGCTAGTTGAGCAAAACAATTAGATTTCTACTGATTTAAAAAAATTAATTTTCAGGATTATATGTAACATTTAAAAAGTGGGATAAATTAAGAATTTTATAGTTTGAATTTAATGCTTTATCGGTGGTTCTTGATAATTTTGAAGAGTTTTCATCTTAAATAACGATACATGGTCAAAATCCAAAAAATCTGCACAACGATAACAAATTTTGTAATTTTTTAGCTGATCCAACATAACATTTATAACTCTTTAGTTTAAAACAAAATTTGCCTTTTAGATAAAAAAAAGGTGTTTAAAATAAAGAAATTATTAGTCGTTTTTGTAAAAAGTAGATATAGTTGAATTTTATAAACTAATAGGAATCATTGTACAGGGGGAGTATTGGCGTTACAGTTAGTTAAATATTTGAAAATTATAATTATAATTTATTTTATAAAAATTTTTTATAAGAAAATTTGATAAATGTTTTTTAGTCTAATTTAAAATAAAAAACAAAACTTTTTCTATTTTATTGAAAATTTATCTATAGTCTCCTCGAATCTCACCTAATCAAATCAAAGATTTTTATGGTTCTACACTTGAAGAAATATCTTAATACGTCTCGATAAATCTACATTACATCTTCTACCAGTACATCTCTAGAATTAAAAAATTTCTTTAAAAAAAAGTGTAACTATCACCCTCACTAAACAACAAGACCTAAAACTAACTGCCCTTGCCCACCTACTAATACACACTCACAAACGAAATCCCCAACACCTCCCATTCTAAACAGTTTAAAGCAGCAGCGCGAATGCAGGGCAGCTACGGATCGATTCGTCGCGAAAGTCGCCCGGCGCGCTCACGGTTGTAAGGTCAAGCAAATACAAGCGCCTCGTATCCAGCGCGATGCCGTCGACCCCGACGGCCGATCGCACCCCTCGAGAAGCTCAGCGCGCGCGTTACCCTTCGTGCCGCGCGCCGTTTAATAAAAATCCAATTTCGCCTGATTAAGTGCCGAGCATTACGCATAATTGCGCCGGGGAATTAAAGGGCCGGTCGCGCGATTTTGCATTTGGATGGAGGTTTCTGAGAAAAGGCGAGTTGCAGTTGGCCATGTTTGTAGTGTTACGTCACAAGACGTACAACTTTTAAAATCATTTTCATCTAATGCGGATGAATACTACAGTATTGAACATCAGGTAAAGTTGTTAATGGTATATAACGTAAAAATTGAAAGTTTTAGTGAATAATTGATAATAGGTTAATAATTACTAATAAGTAGAAATATTGTGATTTGACTGAAGATTTAATGAAAAACTAATTAAGTTAAAACTAACTATTAATTTAAAAAACACAACATAAATATATAATTATTTCATAATTTGAACTATATTGTACCCACATAAAAAAAAAAAAAAAATTAAAAAAAATAATAAAAAAAAAACTATCAGATTTTTTCTTAAATAAAATGAAATCAAGCGTCACAAAATAAAATTATAGATTACAAGAATTAAACTTTCTTCTTTCAAGTAATCCAGAAACGGTCAAATCAAACCCCACTATAAAAAAACGAAAAGCGCCACCCCACCATCCTTCACAAACCATCAAGAAATTCCGCAATCGCGAGCTCCTGATTCACACCCAGTAGGAGACGAGCCAGGCGAAGGCGTCGAAGCGCGAACAGCAAAAAATAAACGGCTGAGGAGAGCTTCCTAATCAAGTTTCGCAACAGCCGAGCCGCATGGCAAACATCGTCCCGAATGGGATTATACAAAAGACGAAGGATGAGGGCGGGGGAGGCGCGTCGAGAAATTCAGCAGCCGGCCTCGGATGTAACTAATACACGCTCGCGCAGCCAGACTCTCGCGCGCAAGTTTCGGAGGCGCGCGCGCGTGGATTCGCGAGTTTTCCGAGAAATTAGCCGGGATGATTTGCATCTGACGTGGCGGGCCCCTCGAGGCACGACGCGCGCATAGTTTCCGACTGCCTGTCTCTCTCTCTCTCGCTTCTCTTTTCAGCAGATGTCTCGCGGCGCCGCGAGGAGCGCGTCAATTATACCTTCTTCGGGATGTATCAGGAGCAAGCAGGGTTTGGGTTAAACGGCTGGGAGAGGCGAGGGTTTATTTTTGAGGGGTTTGGAATTGTTGATGCGCTGGGTGAAGGAAGGAGGGGGTTGAGTTTGAGTAGTCGGTTCGAGTGGCGGTTGTTGGGTTGTTTTGTTGTATTGGCTGATGGTTTCGATTGAGTTTGTTAGAATCTTTATGGATTGTAAAATATCAGTAGTTTTGTTCGGGATAGTTTAAGCGTCTGATAAATTCAAAATTAAAGACAGATAATTACTTCCTCGCTAAGTTTTTTGAGTTCGTTCTTAAAATTTTGCTTTATACGAAAAATATTCTTTCCAAATTGAGTAACCTATATTTCTATTTTATTTAAATGATTTTAAAAAAAATATATATATATATTTTTATAGGCCGTCGCCGCCGCCGCCGTGTATAAGAATCC
>UELX01006055.1:0-11806 GCA_900480035.1 Eupelmus urozonus | reverse complement strand
ATGTTTACAACCTAATTTTTGGGTTCCCGTATAATATTTTGTACAGATTTCTACCCCACCCTTTCACATTGCCTTAATCGTAAAAAATTACTGTAAAATAAATATAGAACCAAAACGAACCTTCATAAAGCTGATGTTATAGCTTCCGGTAATAATTTATCAATTCCCAATTTCTTCCAAATCGTATAGGTACCATCTATCAGTCACCGAACTCTCGCACAAAATTTGCAATTCCACATGCAAGTTCATACCATTTCCCCCAAAACCCCATATACCAACATACACCCACCCCTTAAAAAAAGAAGCAAACATCAACCAAAAATCTCGTATCTCCGCTTCCACAGGTGATAAGAGAAAACTGGAACCTGAAGTACAGCGCGTGCTTCGTCATCTGTCCTCTGCCGCGCGATCCTCCGGCCAGCTCGGCCGAGCGCGTCCCCGAGGCTGTGAGCATCGTGGCCAGGCTGAGGGCAGCGCCGACCAATCGGATCCTCGTGCAGAATCGACCGGCCGACCGGCCCAAGGAGCGCAAACCGCTCGCCGTCTGCGTCAAACCGCTTCACTACGAGTACAATAGGGTGAGTGCGACGTGGCTGACGTTCGAGGTGCTTGCGTGGGTGTGTGTCTTGTGTGGGTGGCTATAGAGTGGCCGGTAGATTGGTTTATTGTTTGAAGCTGATGACACGGTGATTGGAGTGCGCTGCTTGTTAAAGGGGGGAGGGCTAAGGTGGCTTTCTTTTGTTTGGAGAGGTGTGTGGGTGGGTGGATGTGGAATGAGTGCGTTTTTGCAGAGGTTGATTTTAAGTGCAGTTTGTTTATTAGTAGAAATACTATTTTTGTAGGTTTGCAATAAATTTTAAAGTGGTTTGTAAAATAAACATTTATTTGTGAATAAATAATTTTAAACTTTGTACAAAAAATACTCGAGAAACATTTAAAAAATTTTAAACTGAAATTGTTTAAATTTATTAATTTAATAATATTTGTTTATTAATTTTTTCATCAGTAGTAAAAGTCGAGTATGGTTCAGACAAGACTCTTAAAATTCAAAGAAAAAGACCCTTCGCAAATTTCTCTGAAAAAACGTGACACATTTTTTAAAACGCTTTACTACGTCTTAAATATAATTTTTATAATCTTTTAGAAATGCTGACCTTTTTAAGCCTCTCCCTCTCCCTCCCCCCGTAACAGAAATAAATGACTGGGGCATTCAGTACGCGCAAAGAATGAAATAAAATCGCTTCGAGTCCAATCCGCATTCTGCTCTGCACTAATAATAAATCTCTCTCAATATTTCAAGGAAATAAACTTTAATGTTTTCTTCTTAAAACCAGGTCACAGTCAATAAAGTCAATAATTCAATCTGTCCTAAAATACTAAACTACTCCTTCTTACCTCGCCGTACCTCTATATCACCTTTATTAATCATCCCTTCCATAAAAAAAACACCCACCTCCGAAAACCAGAACCGTGCCTCGCAACCAGGTCGCGCATTGAACTTGACTAGCCACTCACAGCCCCCGCCACTCAAAACGACACACTCGCTCACTCGGTGTATTGTCCCCTTAAGGTGCTGCAACTAATAGAGTTCATCGAGCTGCACAAGATCTTGGGCGCAGGCCACGTGACCCTCTACAACGACACCCTCGGCTCGGAGGCCGGCTGCGCGCTCCGCTACTACGAGGCCAAGGGTCTGGTGACGCTGCTGCCCTGGCACCACCTCGACATGATATCCCAGCGTGAGATTCGAACCGAGGGCCTTTTTGCCGCCCTCAATGACTGCCTCTATCGCTCCATGTACGCCTACGAGTACCTGGCGCTCCTCGATCTCGACGAGTTCATCATACCGAGGCATGAAGACACTATACTCGATCTTATAAGGTGAGCTGGATTTTTTCTTGAGTTTCTGCTCGCCGCGAGCTTTTTCTTTTTTAAGCTCGCTGGCTTATCGGCGCTGGGGTAATTAGCGAGGAGGCTTCGAGGGGCGCGATATAGGTTTTTTTTTGTCGGTGTGAAATTGGAGCTGAAGAGAATATACGGAGTGAAGGATAATGCGGAATTGAAGTTTTTAGTTTTGTTCACTGGGTGCGGATATTGTTTGGGTAGTAAAGTTCGTTTGATTTATAATATTTTTTGAAAAATGCGAAAATTTATATTTGGCTTTTTAACTTTCGTTTACAAATACTCGCCGATGTGTCCATTAGATAGTGCGCATGCACAATTTTAACGTGAGTTATTTTACTTCAAATACAAACAGAAATATGGATATTTTCCGCTTTGGAATAAAATCGAATGATTCTGTAAATGATATACGATGTTATCGTGCTACTTCATAAATTTCGGATATTATATTACACTATTGGACAGCTATACAATTAGTGGAATCTCTCTTGCATGCTTTTTTAAACTCCTACGTCATGCATATTAATGCGGAAACAGTTTATAGATACGAACATTAAAATCACGTTCGCGGGAAAATAAGAGAGTTGAATAATTCAATTTTCTGTGTTAATGACAATCTTGATCGATACGAATAAAATTTATCCGATTAATCACTGACATTATCTATTTAAATGACCGCTCTCATCTTTTCTTCTTAAACATTTTATCCAAATCTCCTAGAAAAAATTCTTTCCTACTTCAATGCATTTACAAAACAAAAATATATTGTTCCCTTTAACAAATACTTTATCAAAACAACAAACCTCCCAAACACCCTCAAAAACTAACCAACACTCTAACCTCTCCGCAGATGGATGGGCACGCGCTTCAACCCAAAGACCACCGGCGCCTACTCCTTCCAGAACGCCTTCTTCTACCTCCAGTGGCCCGACGATCCCTACGTCAGCACCTCCCGTCGCGCCACCGAGGCCGGCCTCATCACCCTCCGCAAGACCCGACGTCGCTCCAAGCTCCACCCGCACAAGCAGCGCAGCAAGTACGTCTGCCGTCCCCGCGACGTCGTGGAAACCGGCAACCATTTTGTCTGGGAATTCGTCCCGGGCCACGGCACCGTCAACGTGCCAGCCGACGCGGCGATTCTCCATCATTATCGGGTCTGCGAGTTCGGCGGCGACGACTGCGTCAAGACGGCCTCGGTCGTCGACAGGACGGCCTACAAGTACCTGGACAAGCTGGCCGAGCAGGTGGAGACCACCTGGCAGGAGCTGGCCCAGGTCTGCCCGGGCCTGCCGGACCTGGAGCCGGCACCGTTCGAGGCGCCGAAGGCAGACAAAGAGCCGACGAGGTAGCAGAAAGTCAGGAGCGAGCAGGTGCAGGAGGTTATGATGGAGCAGACGGACGGGGCGATGTTGGCAGCACTGGGTAACTTTACCGGCAAGCCCATTCTCGCCAGGACGTATTTTTACAATTACGCGTGATATGCTGGTCTGGTGGGGGATGGTTGCCGGCTCTGGGATGGGTTATGTGCGTTGATGGTGTGGGTTGGATTTTAGGTTACGATTTTGGAATGTTGGGTTGAGGCAAAGATTTTCTGGCAAGTTTTGCGGATTTGGTTCGGTATGGTTTACTTGCGATCGGTTGCGCGTAGTTGGGTAGCTTTATATTTTTGTAAAATCGTAGGAGCTCTCGTTCGGCACTATTACAGAATAACGATGAATACATTGTTCAAGAATGTATGTACATAATTACGTCGATAAGTGAGATGATTTTCTACTTTGACAGTGTATTAAAGCAGTTCATCTGCGTGCACAATTTCGTATTGCTATTAGGTATAGTAAATGCACAATTTATGTCTCCATAATTAGCTAAGTTTTTTATACATATTTACTTTGTGAATTTTATTAGCTTCTTTCTCTGCAAGCTTGCCAGTTAATAACAGTATGTACTATCTAGACAAAAATTGCACTGAAATAGCAATTTCTTTGTCATAAGTTTTTGTATCATGTTTAAGATTTTTTTTTAAAGTAGGTAGCTTTATAACTTTTTGTAAGTTAATAATTAGGTTATTTGTTTTCATTTTTGTAAAAAAAACTCCACTTTTTTACAAAAGAGTTAATTTTTAACAAATGAGGACGTTGGATTTATTACATGCTTGTTAAAGCTGCAAATGCTCGCACATTAGTTACGACACTTTTACTAGCACAATTATATTAGACTACATTGTTGGAAAAAGGGGGACAGATAAAAAGAGAGCATTGTGAAGTTTTAACTATAATATATTTTTCTATGTCACTAAATGCTATTTACATATTATTATCCGTTACTTGTAATTAAAATAATTAAAATTATGTTTTAATGCGATACTCTGCAGAAAGATTAAAAAAAGCTTTCAATACCAAATCTTACTTAATCTGTCAAATATTTACCACAAATTAACAATGTCTTATTTAAAATCTTATCATAAAATAATGAAAAAGGAAATGCTGCGTTGAAACTCAAATAATTCCTCGAGATAAAAAAAACCTTAGAAGAAAAATTGATCAAGCTCCACACTTATTTTGAATCCAATAAACGTCAATCAAAATAGACTACGATTCGACACGCATCTCACACTTTCAAACAACGCACATTTAGCGAAGACAAAGACGAATGCGCCACGCGGCTACTTTTTACCAAACAGAAAAAGAAAAAAATTATTACGCGTAAACAATACACACGACATTTGACGACGTTCCCTCCATGTACACGTGTAAGACTTAAACGGCAAATTTTACCGCATTTCTACGTAATTAACTGACAAAACAATAGTATATATGTAACTTATCTTGCGAAAGGGGCTTATAAGGGCTCGGTGTCGAGGCATGTGTAAAAAATTTCGTCGGACGTAAGTGTGCGTATAACATAAACATAGGTATATATATAATATATTCTCTCAACCCTTGATTCGAGCTCGCCGAGCTACCGTGAAAGGGCGAACGAAAAAAGCGCGAGGGAAAGCCAGAGGGGCTGCGTTCAAATCCGCGTTCGGAGCGGGAACTCCGGCTTTTTAAAAAGATCTCGAAAGTTTGCGCGCTAATGATGATGGAGGGCTGCCGTCTCGGGTCACTGGACCACGAGGAACTTGTTTTTTTTCTTGAGCAAAAAAAGGATGTGAGCCGGCTTGCCTGAGCTTTTGATCGCAAACTTAGTTCGAGCGTGCAGTTTTGCGTACGGAAGCGTTAGCGTTTCCGGCAGGCATAAACGTGTTCTAATACCCGCGGAGTTCGGTTTAAGCCAAGTTTTAAAGTATCTTCATCCGGGTTAATTAACGCGTTTCGAATTAAAACTTTTGCGTTGAAACAAAAATATTTTCGCAGACGATATTACAAACCGCAGAAGTAATTTTGAGTAAGCCCCACGGAAGCTAATACATCTTCATTCCAGGAGAGAGCGCGGCAATAAGCAGCCTTTCCTCCTAACGTCATTCGAAGCGCGAAATTCGCGCTGAAAAATTCAGAGGCCCGCGCTGCGGAAGTAAAGTTTAAAAACGCCGGCTGAGCTGTACAAACCCTCAAGCTCGAATCTACTTTTCCGGGCTTGATGAGAACGCGAGGCGCTTCTGGCGCCGAATTTTAGCGAATATTTTTCTACGTCATTCTCGGCGGGGGTGGCAGGACACGCACGAGATGAGCCTGAGATTATTAAATACGTACGCGGCTGGGATGTAGAGCGGCCTCGCACGCTCTGGTGCTTCTTCGCGACCTTCTTTTTTTTTAGGTATGTCTAAGTATCGTCGTTGTGCTAGGTGTGCGTTTAAGGGGAGGCGGGAAATGTGATACTGAGGGTAAGATTGTAAGATTCTTGAATGAGCGATGCGAGCTTTTTTTACGGTTGGAGGAATTGTGCGGGCGATGGAGAGTTGCGTTTTTTAATGGTGATTTGGTAAGCGCTTGTACTGAAGACTATTAAGATTAGGTGATGACACTTGGAAAATTTCTCTTTTTCTATGTTAAGATGTGCCGATCGTTAAGAAGCTTCTGACTTTCTTATAAAGGAAGTATTGTTAGGCTTGAAATGTTGTAATATCTGTATTTTTATTTGTACTCATCATCAGAGATATTACAGCATCTTATGCCTAAAAATAACTGGCGCTAAAAGAAGCAACAATTAGTTGTAAAAACTTATTTACTTCTTACAGTTATTTTATTTACATATTTCAATTGTTAAAAAGACGGTTAAAAAAAGATTTTTCCTGGTAAATCACTTATTAATTTCAAATCTAAAAACGTTAATGCATCAGTTTAACATTTTATTACCAAAACAAAATCTTTTCATAATCAGAAGATTTCGAATAATAATACGTTAATAAAAAAAATTACCAAATGCGGATCAAATAAGCGCGACTACTCTTAAAAAATGTGAACGAAAAAACCTGCGTTTTTTCTTATTCACGTGCGAGGCCTATTTTACTTCGGTCTATCAAATTTTGTGCAATCAAGTTGCCGATCGGATAGTAAGTCAGAAAATGATTTATTTACATGGCTCCTTTCGCCTTGATTTCTTAAAATGCTTTTACCAAGCCGTACAATGTAAGAGCGAAACACACGCATATCCGTAGACTCAGTATTGTGCTACAGTACATCATCTGTGTATAAATAGACGTAATGATTAAGTATAGTACATCGCGATATAAGTATGGGAAGGTATCTATAAAATAAAAAAGCACCTTTTAACTCGAATTTTTGCATCAATTTTATGCTATTAAGGAAAGGTATTTGAGAAGAGGCAAAAATTTGAGGAAATTCTTATTTGGAATGCATCTTTCTTTTTTACTGCGGAGAACCGATTGAATGAACTAGGATCAGTAAGCGAATGGCCGGTTAGACGTTTATACAAATTGACAATTAATTTGGAATTTTTTAAATTATACTTACTGACTTTCGAAAATGGTTCGACAATTGGTTGATTTATTAGCGCCAAAATAAGATACAGTTATTAATTGTTAAAGAAAAATTTTTACAATTCTACAAAAGGAAATGAATATTTTGTATAAATTTGAAATTGAAATGACTTCAATGATTGATAAAAATGAGTTACAATAATATAATTATAAATAAATTATTAAGAATAATTATTTCAATCGATACTTTCGTAATTTTAAAGTTTTGTTAGATTGTAAAAATTTTTCTATCTGAAGTTACTTTTTGTCATTACTTTCGCGACGATATATTCATGAAAAGTGCATCATATGTCCGCACACCCGCGGGAATGGATATTTATCCGAGCGTGTACCTTACATGGCAATGCCACATACGTAAGCACAAACACAATGGCATAATTTATGTAAAAAATTGCATATCTTGATAGTTTTTTATTCAATTTTATTATATAATATAACCAAGATGTGCAACTCGATCGAAAATTTTATTCTTCATGCCTACGGCTAAATTTGAAATCTTGTCATTCGAGCTGGACATTCAGAGAAATATTTATTCCGACGGGTATGCACAAAAGAAATAAGGAATTTGTACATATAATGAAAAAAAAAACTTGACGTCGAGCGTTTTATTTTTCGAAGTAATCGTAATCATTCGTCATCTTCCATGCAGTCAAAGTGCAAAGGCGACCGGAAATGTGCGACGTATGCATGCGTCCTTAGCGTATTTCGTTTGCACCCGTGAAGAACACAACGAGACATTATTGGTGCTGTAATTTGCATATCGAAAAGGTACTTGTTAATACCCTTCTGTTTTCAATATTGCGTATGAGCAAGTTTATTGCGAAATGGATGTATGGTTTCGATGAAAATCGAAGCCACGAAGTCTTGTACTGACATTTCGTTTCGATTATCCTATGTGTTCAACTCTGAAAGGAAAACGGAGAAATTATTATAGATGATGAAACGTTTTATCTATTGATCATCATTTCATTACCATACCTATTTAATAAAATAAAGAAACAAAAGCAAAATTATGTCTCATTATTTGCACCTTTATCCTAGTGATCCTCCAGGGACTGATTGTTAAATGCGTCCGTGTTATTCGGGAGTTAAAATAAAATCGGATGCGGGAGAATAATACAGAAATTTTTTTTTTATATTATTTAGTAATAAAATTATTATATTGAGAGTGCTTGTATTATAAATTTTATACATTAAATCTCCATTCTTTTATGAAACTTATTAATTAAAAAGTAATGAATATGTTTACAGTTACAGTCTTCAAACAGGAAATGTAGTCTCTACCCGACTTTAGAAATATTAAAATTATTCTGAACTTTTACTGATCGATGGACGATAATTCATGTATGCAATGCGCAACATTTTTATCTTCTATAGATTGAACTGATTCTTTTATTCAAATGTAGATAATGCGCTAATTACATCAATTCCTTGTATATATTTCAACTTTACTTAAACTTAATCCTAAACTAATAATTAATCAAACTTCGTTTTACTCAAAACTTTTTAAAGTTTTCTATTTTATTTGAAAATAAGTAGACAAAGCGAACTATCCAATTTTATTCTTTCTGCCGACTTTTCGGACGTGTTAATGAACATCCCTTTTCAAGGCTGTACATAAGAAATATTCAACAACATATGTATAAATATGAAATACATCATAAGTCAAAAAGAATTTTTACATCGAAAAAATTAATCTTACCAGTTTAAAAATTAAACTGGAGAGTCAGTGCGGATTTACATCGTGGCATCCACCGACACGTAATTGGATTGGCCAAAACTACGCATAATAAAATTAAAAATATCATTAAAACTTTTATACAATCATGACAAAAATTAACAGCGATAATGACAATTCTTACATATATGGTCTCTCCAATATCCTCTCGTCTCTCGCTCGGACAGCACTTGCCCTCGTACAACGTGTTAAATGTCAAAAATCTTGAAGGTTTGCCTCCTATTTATACTCGTTTGATTATTTCCTTACGGAACCGAAAGGTTATAAGAGTGGGGATAGTACATTAGGTTTGATTTTTGACAGTACATATCCGCACGAGAGAGAGAGAGAGAGAGAGAGAGAGAGAGAGAGCGTGCCAACGGAACAGCTAAGCTCATATCATTTTTTCGATGTAAAAATTCTTTTTGACTTATGATGTATTTGATATTTATAAATATGTTGTTGAATATTTCTTATGTAAAGAATAAAATTGGATAGTTCGCAGAGATTGAGGCTTTGTCTATACTAATTTTCAAATCTTCACCACACGAACAATAAATTCAGTCTAATTCAATTTTCTATTTTATACCAAACGTAAATATTTTTTTGATTTGATATGTCCGTATTTTTTGATACGACGTGCACAAAACGAGATTTAGCATACGCTTTTTTGTTCGAGCGTGGGCAAAATTGAGCTTTGCGCACGGAGGATCAAAAAGTATTATATAATACATCCTTTAAAATGCATCGTCCGTGTGATCTATTTTGCTCATAGCTCGCTTCTCCTCGTTGTGCTTGGAATTGAACTCGCTCATAGCCGGATCGACGGAATTTAGCAAATCTGCGTCATTGTCGTCTTCGTCGTCGGTGTCGCCGATCAACAAATCGGAACTGTCCGTTTCCGAAGATGCAACGCTTCCATTGGCTTCACGTATGATTCCACGGCGACCCGACATGCTGCCGTACATTCTGCGTTCTTTTGCGGTGATTCTTGCTGCTGATTTTCTTAAGTCTGAAAATTAATGCAGATGGTATGTGGAATTAATTTTTATTTTTAATTGAATTATAATTTGAAAAAATTTTTGAAATTTGAAAATTGATTGATTTGAAATATCAATTTACGATAATCTGGTCTTTAAATATAGCCTTCTTTGCAAACGCGGAGTTGCATCGTTTTTAAGCAAATTTAAACGCGATCTCGAAAATTTAGTAAAAATTGTGATTAATTGAAATATTTACCTTGATTATCCGCAGGCTTTTTCTCTGCTTCCGCAAGTGCCAGAGAGTTTTGAAGATTCGTGTTAAATATAGAGTCATTGCCTTCCATTATACTGTCAATATTTGCATCATCGATTCGTAATTGTTCCAATTGTTTTTTAATCGCTGCTTGCCTGTTAAAAAAAAAATTAGAATACAATTAACCAATAAAAAAAGAAATTTTTTTCGCATTGATGTATGAAATTTCATTTAAATAGTAGAACAAAAAAGTCATTATATATTAATTCATACCTGCGTTCAAATCTTTCTTGTTCTACTTTAGCAGCATCTTCATAAAGATGCTCTAGGTATGCTAAGTAGCGAAACTTTTGAAGGTAATCATCGTACAACGACTTTAGTTCAACTTCAAGCTTTTCAAATTCCTCCATGAATGCTGGACGAACTTTTCGCAATGTTTGCAGTCTTTTTTGATTTCTCTCCAGTTCAGTTTTCCGTCTTTCTATTCTTGTATCAAGATTTTGCTCTGTGTCCTAAAATGTGAAATAAAAATGTATTTAAGAAAATAAAATCTTTTAATATACATTTTTAGTTGAATATACACTGCAGGAGTATAAACGAAGATATCAGATAAGCAGACAAATACGTGCTTAGTTTAGTTGCTTGGATTCAGGAACAGTAAAAAATTAATTATGCAACTTGGATGATACAAGAATCAGGGGGGCTGAAAAAAAGTGAAAAGTTTGAGTTTCTTCTTGTATCTTTACGTCGCTCAATTATAAAGGAAAATAATAATAATTGGTTAGGATCACGTTCAGGCTATAAGCTCGTATTCTTGTGATGGGACATTTATAATACAATCTTTTTAAAATGGACTTAAACAAAGAGTACGACTATATAGGAACCGCAAAAAGGATTGCGCACGCAATTAGTATTGGAATAATAATCAAGTCTTCTTAAATTTGACTGCTGTGGAGTGTCACTACTTACCGCATCCTACGAAAACTATACAATTTACCGTCCGCGTAACGTTTGCATTTTTAAGCAAATGTACTATAGGAACTCAAATATCAAATGATTTCCCTTCAGACTGTGACAACGCTGAAAAGAGCGAGGGAAAGGGAAGATACCAGAAGCTTATGGGTTCATTGGGATTAGCAGGAGTTTACTTTTAAATCAGGATGAAGATGAAGTTGACTAAGAAAGAAATTAAACTTTTGGCCAGAGAGAAAGTGGTGGAGGGTCCATGGCAATACATGACCAGGCTCTACTTTCTAATGTGGGTAATAACATAATGATCAAATGAATCAAGGAATCGAATGAAAAAAGTGGAAATACAAGAGAATCCTTATTGAGTTAGTCTGAAGAATATAGATTTCAGAAGAAAGTGATTGTTAGGATAGAATGCCGGTAAAGCTATAGCGAGATCTTAGAAGTGACGTTACCAAACGATTACGCAGATTCTTGACACACATCAGTTTTTGAACAGAATCTCAGATTACTTTATGAATAAAATATGATAATTTATTAAAAAAAAATTAAATTCTGTTATTAGATAACTTAAATTAGTGTATTGCATGTCAGGTTACCATGTAATTAATTAACGACCCTCTATACAACCTTCTCGACCTTCTTGACCTTTTTGCAGCTTTTCAATATTAAATTTAAAAAATTTGATTGTCCTCATTAAGTACCTTGACATTTTCAATTTGATGCCTCGTTTCTTCAATCTCCTTTTTCGTGCTCTCAATAACATCTTTGACAGCAAGCTCGATCTCCGAAGGATCGAACTGACTGGCTACTTTGACGTTCCGGATTTCTCGCAATTCACCTTCCCTGCCAAGCAGATCATAAAGAGTCGCACCGTTGATTGTCAGCTGACTGGCCAGTTGCCTCGTAGTTTTTAAATCACTTATTCTATTGGAGATGTCGAAGTTTACAGCGATATCGTTATCGGCCAGTAAGAGATCGTTTGTACTTTGTAGTTGGGCTTCGTATAGCAAGGATGTTATTTTCAATAATTCTTGTACGGC
>UELX01006054.1:0-11807 GCA_900480035.1 Eupelmus urozonus | reverse complement strand
TGATTGTATATGCAATTATTATATACTTTTGTAATTGTATGTTTTTCAACTGGTAAATAAATAAATAAATAAATAAAGCATGCGCGCGGCCTGTTAATTTTTTTCTTGATTCCTTTTGTTTATTTTTGCTTTCATATCGAAGAAGTTTTGTGACAGTAAAAAAAATAACTTTTCTTAATAACACATTTTAAACATGTTTTTAGATGTTTAGAATCGAAATACTCTTTATTTTTAAAAAATGTGTGTGTGTGTGTGTGTGTGTGTGTGTGTGCTCGTATAAGTCTGTATCTTAGAATCATTATTATCGATTTGAACCGACTACAGCTTCTTTTGCTTTCATTATAAGAGTTCACACAAAAAATAACCGTTTTCAGGCCGTTCAAAATAGTATATTTCGATACTAGTTCGAAAAAGAGACTAGTCTCGCGTACACTTTTTTAAAAGGTTACACGAGATTGAAATTATCTTCTAAACCATGCTCGTGCGTAAAACACCTAAGAAGGTGGACAGTAGTTGCGTAATGTACTATTATAAAAGTCCAATTAATTTTTAATTTATATTATTTATTTTTATTCCTAAGTATTACATTAAGTAAGTTATGAATCAAAGAAAAAGTTATAAAAACTTATAAGGTTGTAAAAGTTAGGAAAAAAAAGGTTACACAGCTATTTTTGAAATAAAGAATTTTAAAAACAATCACTGAAAATTAATTTATAACTGAATTAATTTTATTCATAATGTTATCTAACCTATGCTTAAAAATAAAATAAGAAAATTAAAGTTAAATTTTTACTGATCTTGGAATTGATATTTTTTCATAGAATGCTTTTGAAAACTTATTTAGTTAATTTCAGAACTAGTTTTTATTATGAAATTGATTTTCTTAAACTTTCCTTTCTTGAAAAAAAAGAAATGAATTATTGTTTCGATATTTTAAAATAAATATCACAATACCTCAAAAAATGAAAAAACATAAAATATTGCAATTTAAAAAATGTTAAATGATCACAGTGTATAAAGTTCCCTTAAAGCCACCTCTAAAAAAAAGTCTCGAAAAAATTTGTAAAATTTAAACCTCCATCCATACTAAACCATAGTCATAAAAAAGCCGCCCTCTTGAGCCCTTTGCCCAGCGCGAATCGCTCGCAGCGCAATAACACAGGCGCCGACGGACTATATAGCAATAAAGTGACGCGCTTTCATTGTGTGGATTATCATCATCCGGTATTCATTTGGGAAATCTCGGCAATTCGGACTATTCCAAAGATCGATTTTATTCAAATTCACTACTGCCGCGTCAAATGTGAAAAGACGAGGCCGCTAAAGAGAAAGCACGCAGCATGGACTGCAAATGAAAAGAGTGCTTTAATCAAACCGTCCCAGCGGCACCGTCGCGTTGTAACCCTTGCTTGCGTACAAAAGAGCTATCGAGAGAGCAAAGCCTTTAAACCATGTGAGGGAGAGAGAAAGAGAGAGAAAACCGCCGCAGAGCCATCTTGTCTCGGGAAATTTGATTTTATTTGGAGTATGTATAGGTCCGGGTGCACGAAGAGGAATAAAAACGAGAAATGGGGATGGATATATACATCACATCCTCTGACTGTGGAACGCACTAGTCACAGGACAGCCTGTATTTTTCCGCTATTCTCCCTTTTCCTCTTTTCCACATCGCTCACACGCTGTCTCTCGCAATTACCGCGCGCCAGAGGAAGGACTTTCCTCCTGAAAACAACGCTGATCGTTATCAATGAGGGCCAGTAGTCGCGAGTAACTTTCGAAATCGGTATTCATTTCTCTTTTTTTCGCAACGGAGTGCCTGTCGATTGTTTGGAAAATGAAGCTGAGGTAGAAGTAATGTTTAAGGGATTCCATTGTTGAGGGGTTTTTATTGCGTTTGCTTTTACGTTTCTCTGCTGTATTGTTGATGAAGGAATTTCGTATTAGCGTTTGAAATGATGGAAGAGATCGAAGAATATTGCGCCCGTTAAATTTTAAAACTTTTCCACACTGTCCGTGAAGTTTTGATAAATTCTTTTTATTCTTATCGCTGCTTGGATCGTATTCGCAACTGCTCCTTTTTTCGAAAAAGTTTGTGATATTTATTTCCAAGAATTTTTGAAATATTTTCAGAACAAAATAAAATACATTTTGAATTTCAAAATCTTTTTTCTATTGCGGTAAGTACGAGTGATACTATTTTTCTGTAGTTCTGGAGTTAAATTATTTTACGCATACATATACTCTTTTAATTCGTAAAATTCTTGTAAGAAAAATTGTTCAAATTACTTCCTCGCTAAAGAGACTAGTAGTAGGAAATATAACAAAGACGCAACACGCTTATGTAAACTCATCTTATTGTTTATTTATCCTAATTTGAAATCGTCGATAAAACACATAAGAAAATTTCATCTTTCCTGGCCAGCTCGCACAAATAGAGCTCGAGCTCCGATAATACGAGAAAAATAAACATTTGTCATGATCTATCTCGGGCTCGAGCTTGGGAAGGGAGTGCCGAGCGAATTGCAGTAACCGTCGCTCTTGATTTTCTGCTCCGAGCGCTTCCGTGAGTTCATTTCTTGTTTTTATCGGCTTGCTGCGCAAATCAATGCTATCGCGTATGGCTACTGATGCACTTCCGTGGTTCTCTTCTCTCTCTTCTCCTCCTTCTTTTCGTCCATCCCTTTGAAGCCAGCTGCTGCTAAGCCTCCATTAATTTATACAAGCTGTATAGCTGCGATAATAATTCACTTGAACTTTTTGAGGCCCGCGAGCAGTCGTAATTTACCGGGAGACTTTTGAAACCCGATCGCTCGCTAGTTTGTAACCATCGTTCGCAGGAAGTTTGGGCTTAAATTTTGAATTTTTTTTTCCTTTTTGATTTCGTTGATTTAGGTTTATGATTAATTTTTAATTAAAATATTGATTTTATAAAAATTTTACCGAAAATATTCTCGATTATATTAAAATATATCAATTTTATTAAAATGTCATATTTAAAATGAATTTTTATTATAATGTTAAATAGTTCTTTTTACTAATATACAAAATTGAAAAAATCGAAAAGCTCTCTTATAATTAAAAAAACCTACGTACATACTACTAATTTTTATTCACATTTGATATTTTTAATTTCCTTTTTGGCATTATTTTTTCGTTTTTAAAGTTAACTACAGCAGAAAATAATATTTTTCAAAATTTCAACTTTACATAAATATGGGATGTAGAGATAGTAATGTTGAAAGTAATTTTTTAACGTAATTGAGCTTTTAAAGAGACGCAGTTAAAAAGAAATATGGTAAAATAAAAAAGTATTATTGTTAAATGAAAAGTGTATACGATGATTTAATAAAAATTATATTTCTGTTAAATAAATACGTATTAATACACACACTAAAGAGAGTTAAGAGGAAAAAAGTAAAATTATGTGCACAAATTAAACGCAACGTTTTTATAACTCTTTTCGAAAACCAAACATTAAACGTAAAATGCTGCAAGAGTTTTTGGTATTTTTTTCCTATGTTCTTTTATCCTTTCAAGCTTTTTCTGGTTCTCTCTCTCTTTCTCTCTCGCTTTCTCTCGACTCATTTTACCGCCCGATAGAGCACCATCGGATACTCCGGGGCTGCATTTCAAGGAAACTAAATCTTTCATACAGCCATACGCGTGGCCGTCTTCTACAAGGAGTTTGAAATGATTCCGCCACATTCGATTTAGATTCTTTCTCTCTCTATTTTTTGAGCAGTCCCGTCGCGTATTTTTCGCTTCCATTGCGCTCTCTCGGCTTTTACCTTGGCTCTTTTCACCCCGCGTACGTCCACGAGAATTCTTTTATTCGCTTCATTTTGCTTGCGTTTTTGCGGTAGCCTGGAGAGACAGAGGGCACGAGCTGTCAGCGACGAAGAAGAAGACCGAGCTTTTTGACCAGAAAGAGACGGAGAAAGAGTAAAGGATACGCCGGGAGTAGGATGTCTGGAGGCTATCAGCCGTCGCGAGTAATGACGTTAGAGCGGAATCTTCTTGCGTATGTCTCGAAAAGAGGGCGGAAGCGACACATCAGCTGCTAATGCACCAGGCTTTTCACAGAGCCGGGACCTGCGCTAAACGGCTTTTATTCAATGTTCCTTCCAATTTTGCGAATAATATTATCTTTCACTGATATTCCAACTGCACATCTCTTAACGAGGTTGTTTGTATTATTTTTCATTTTCACAATATTTGCTTTTCAAACTCGCGGCAGAATCGTTAAAAATAAATTAATCGTTAAAATAAATAAATGTTCATTTTACTGTGGCTGGATGGTAATAAAAATATCGATAAAGTATGCGAATGTTAATAAAATATTATTTTGCTTATTTGAAAATTTCATTTTTATTAATAAAATATTACTTCTTAAATTAACTGTCTTTTTAAAAAAATTGTTACAATACAAAATGAAAAGATAAAAACGTACTTTTACAGTCTGACCATGCGTCGCCATTACTACTTCATTCAGTGAATTGAGAATGCGTGAAATGATCCGTCCCAGCCCGATTTCTCAAATCCCAAGAATCTCGTTTCATGATTTCCGATTGTTTCAAAATTTTAGACTTTTTTGAGGTTTTTAATTGCAAACCTGAAGCAACAAATTTTAAGAATGCTTTTATTTCATTAATAATTGTGATCATAATCTGAGCAAGTGGTCGGATTATTAAATATTTTCATATTTACAATTAGAATCCATATAATTGTCTCTCTTCACTAAAGTATGCTGACTTGTGAAGGAGTTGAGATCTTTTCCATAAAAAATTTATAGATTTTCCGAAAACTTATTTGATAAATATATTGCATTGTAATATGAATAAAAGTAGTTTTAGTTAGTTTTATTTATCTCTTTCCAACTTATTTTCTACCACCTTAAGTATATCATTGATTATTAAATGTTATCACGATTTATCAATTTATTGTAGCAACTTTGCTTCTCATTTTTCGTATTTTATAATAAATAATACTTTTATCTCTTTAAAAACGTAATAAAAGCTCAGAAAATATACGCGCTTGGTCATTAAATAATTACGTGGCAAACACATTTGAACAGTACATATTTAATAAAAGGCCATAGCTCTATCTAATGAGTACTGCACACGTTTGCTGAGTTCACAAACAAAGCAGTGATTGATTCTGTCCGGAACTCGTAAAAGCGATCAGCCTTCCATTGAAACGGCATCGATTGAAGACGAGAAGTCTAACAAAGCAACGCACTTGCATTACAAAAATTGTTTGCAAAAAGACTTGATACAAGTCGTATGTCATAAACCAATCTAGATAATGTTATACTAAGTGGTTTACAAATGAATCTATACTTTTTCGAAACTACATAAGAGGATTACGAAACTATATCTGCTTGCATTGAGAAATATAACTTACATGATAGTGCTTGCAAGGCTAAAATTTATTTTATGATAGTAATTATCATTATGATAATATATAAAGAAGTATATGAATAAATTTCATGTTTTATATTTATATTAAAGAGCTTTAAAAATGGAAAATGCAATAATGCAGATACTGTTAAAACAAATAAATTATTGCCACACGGGCGAATTTTGCAGAGTCAATAATGGAAAAAAATCTCTTTTGATCGTACTGACCAATAAAATATTTAAAATTTATTGAATATTTTTTGCAATTTATTTATTAAAAAAAAAAATACTAATAATTTATGTGAGCTTTAAAAGCTAGATAATTTGAGTGAATTAAATTATATTAATGAAGATTTTTAAAATAAGGTAAAATACAAGTTAGTATTTTAAAGTTGTATTAGTGATTAAAATGTAATACTAAGTGCCCTATGCTTTATTGAAATAACATTTTTAGATACCTTACTGATAATTAACTACATTTTATATAAAACTTAAAAGTCATTTTGATTGAGTTAATACATTTTATCCTGATGCATTTTATTTCATATTAAATTGAAATTTGAAATGAATGAAGAGAAAGACATTTATTAAGGAAAAATGTACTTGTCTATTCTATAATTAAAAATGAAAATACTCATAAAAACTAAGTGACTCTTCTCAAATAAAAAGAGCAACGAATCGAATAAATCAGTGATTAAAGAAGAAAGAAACTGAGAATTTTTCCGCCTTATAAAATAGTAATATCTCGCATTGTCAGGAAAGATATAGTCGTCTGACGACGTCGATTTGAATCAGCGCACTCTCTCTCGCTGTGTATTCTTCGGTGAGATTTGTAGGTCGATCGAAAGGAGCTTCGAGAGTGCGCAGCACGCTGCGAGCGTCTTTGCTGGGGCTGCAAAATTTACATGCAATGCTCCTCTCTCTCTCTCTCTCTCTCCTTGCACAATAGGGTAACACAGAAAACAGATGAGTATCCTCACGTGAGCATAACCCAGAAATTGATTTCGCCTGCGTAACGCTTCTCTTTAAATATGCTAAAAGCAGTTGCTGCTTTGTCTATTGCCGGACTTTCTTTGATCAAAATATTATCAAAGCGCTTACGTCACTGCTCTGAAAAATAGCTATTTTTATAATAAATCTTTGTAACTTTGAAATTTTCATAGTGTAAAAATAAAGAAAAATTTTATTTTTTAATATTTATCGATTTCATAATTTGCTAATATAAATTTAACATCTTTTATTACATTAATGACGCAGACGTAAAAAGTTATTTTTAAAAATTTATTAAAAGTAATATTATGTATATAACAGAAATAAATATGTAATTTAATATATGAATAAAATGAAATATGAATTACAACTGAATTTGGATTAATTTTTAACTAATTTAATAAAATACATATCTTAAAATACCTAGCTCTTAATGCATTAATATTGTAAAAGGAATGAAATTTTTATACAACGATTTTTGCAATTTTGTACATATACTACTTCATAGATCTCCACAAATTGATTTCAATACCTCTAACGATACATTATCCTTTTTTTCCTTTATATCGTTTGATAATGATTTTTTTACTATACATCATTCCTCCTTTCTCTGAAAAAAAAACATAAAGAACCCATAAAAAAATCTAGTTCCACGTCTAACCGGACCCAAACCCGTACTCGCCAAATTTTTCAAGCTTTATTCGTCCGGCGCGTTATTACACGCGTCCGCGCGCGGCTTCCGTAAAGTGTCATTCGCGGCTGAATAATTATGTTAGAGTGGCGCGCTCGCTGCTCGAGCGAGCACAGCGCCTATCTCACCTTCTCTCTCAAGCGCGAGTGCGGGCGCTTGAATTTCGATGCATCTGTGTACCGGCCAGTAATAATTGATCGTTGAAATGGCGCGAGCTGGATAGAGCGTATTTCGAAATTTGAAGGTTTCCCGAATTCGCGCGCAAACCGCAAGTGCACCAAGTGAGTTACGCGCGTGTACCGAGCGCGTCAACCGGCTCATTTCCGATGCTGCTGTCGTGCTTCTGGTTACGCGCACAATTGATTTATCGAAAGCGTTCTTTTGCCGATTTTTAACGCGTAGGATTCAGATGTTCGTTGGCAGTTGGAGTAGTGGAGAGCAATAATGCAGCTAGTGGCTTTTGGACGGTGAAGAGGTGTTTGTGTCATTTCCATGAGCTTTATTCAGTAAATTTGATGCGCGTGTTTTGAATTTAACGCGTTATGTGAATGCTTTAAACTAATGTCGCTTTAATCTATTTTTATTAAGGATTCTTAAAATTTGTACAAGTTTAATTTTTTTCTTTTATTCTAATAAAAGTTTATCGTAAAAATAAAATATCTTTACGAAACTTTTTACAGAAAATAGTAAAGCTAAATCAGATTAAGTATTAATAGTTACCTATTTGTGAAAATAGAATAATGATGATTTTGTTTCAAATTTAAAAATTTATATCCTGTAATGAATGAGTTCTATAATAATATACGAATTTTATATTTTATTAAAATTGTATAAAAATTATATTGTAACTACCAGGAGTATATATTTGAATCAAATATAAATTTTAGTGTACGAAAAAAAAATTGAATTAATTTCATTCAAAATATTCAAACTTGCAATATTTTTAGCTTTATTAAAAAAAAAACTGAAAAAATTGTTAAATAAAATTGCCAAAATAGAAATAAAATAGGAAATAGATATGTTTTAATTTCATAAAAGCCTATCGAAAAAAATTGCATAAAATATCCAAATTCGAATTAAAGAATATTTACGGATACTTATATGTAGAAACGAATACTGATAGCATTCATTTTTACTTAGTTAGCGATGTACTTTTTTAATCTAAAAAAATTATTATCGAAATTAATACATCACCCAAGCATTCCCTCTAATTCATTAGAAATAAAACTATTCAAAATCTCACAAGAGCCCACAATAAAAATCCCAATTTTATTAAAGATCACCCTCATCACTAAAAAGGAATTTATCATCCACTAATAAATGACTCGAGCCCCAAGCAATCATCTACTTTAATAAAAAAGAAAATCTAGCCCGACAATCCATAAAATCTCTCTGTCTCCTCAAGATTTGAGCGATATAAACGTTCCGGCATAAGGATTCATTAATCGTGCTCAACTCACCGCTCTCGCCGTTGTAGTTGATGTTTTGGCCGTCCTCGCGCTGCCACATGACGTAAGGCTCCGGGTATCCAGTCGCCTTGCAAGTGAGCGTCACGTTCGAGGCCTCGCGCACCACCATGTCCGTGCTCGTCTCCTTGGTGACGAAAACCGGCGGCACTGTCATCGGAAACCATGATTAAGACGAGACCGCGATATGAGAGCCCGAGAAAATTGCCTCCGACTCGATCTATATACATTTTGCAATCGATCCCCCCGCTCTTCTGTATCGCGCTCTGATATGCACTGCGGCTCTAGTGCGACTTTTTTAAATTAATGTTGCTGCTTTACTAGAGTTACTGCGCTAACGAGCATGCTTAAAAAATTATAGATTCGAATAAAATTTTATTATAAATTTCCGATAGCGAGTAAGTGTAATATCGATTCAGTGTTGTAGATTAGAAAAATTGTCTTTCGTTTAATTTGGATAGTTTAAAGTTTTAAAAAATTCGAATCGATTAGTTTGCCCTTTTCAGACTTGAGTAATCTGCTTACCAACAACTTGGAGATATCCTTGCCGGCTTCTCATGGGGTCCGTGTTCACCTGGCACATGTACCATCCCCGATCAATTTCTTGCACGTCCTTTATGTGAAGATACCACGTCCGATGGTCGGTGTAGGAAAGCGATATTCGAGGATTCTGAGTAATCACGATGTGGTGTATCGACAGTATCGTCTGGGTGTCAACGCGCACCCACGCGACCTGAGGAAAAAAAAATGAAGAGAGGGATGGAGGCACATATATACATTTTTCATCGAACTCGATTTTTAAAACGTCGCGATATTAATCTTGCTGAAACATTTACGCGCCATCTTGGAAAGCATCAGCGATAAAAAAAAAGAAGCAGGCACGGGCAAAGACAAAGAAAAACCTGTGCGAGAGGGCGCGAGAAAAAGAAGGTTCCGAAAACACCGGGCTCGTTCGTCGTAGATTAGAGCTCAAAGACAATCTTTTCGCGGGAAGCTTTTATGAAAATTTCAGAGACATCGGCCGCCGCCCCCTTCGGCCTTTCTGCAAACGTAAAGAAAGAAGACTAAAGAAGAAGCGCGGGGGGAAGGCGGCGCTGCAGCAGGAGCGAAAGAGTCCCAAAGTGCTCTTATCTCAGCGTCAAGATATTTCAAGTGCAATCCGCGCCGAATCGAGTTGTCGCGCGCCGGATGAAAATCGAATTCGAAAGTCCCCGCCGGTGGCGCGTTTCCAATATGCGATTCTCGAACCTCTCTCTCTCTCTCTCACTCTGTCTCTCAGCCGCCCTCGCAGTATATATATGACGGCGAGATGCGCGCGAGTAGCCTGGCTTTCTTGAGTATGCGGAACACGCCGAATAAGTCGCGCGCAAATGCAAGCGGTGTAATTCCCATTTGCACCCGGGGAGCGTGTCCCTACCACCCCCGTGCTTATTCCGCCGGCGCGTTCTGCCGGGAATTCGCGCGGCTCGACTCCCCGCCAAGCTCTACTCTCTCGGAGAGCTCTCATTCTTCACGCGAGCTCTAAGGGCTTCTCTCTCTCTCTCTCTCTCTCTTTTTTTCTTTCTATTATTATGTTTTATTTTATTACGCTCTTCTTTTTTCGTGGGGCTGTAGAGAGAGTTACGCGGCGAATATCAGCAGCGTCATTAGCAACTTGACTTTCTCTCGGCTGTGTAAAAAAGAGCTCATTAGTTCTGCCTCGAGTTATTTATACCTGTGACTTTATACATTTTATTACGCTTTTTATTTTTTTTGCTTTTTGGCACGCCGAGAGTTTTTAACACGGTATCGCTGAATCGAGCTTGTGATGAAAAATATATATTGGTATGAAACGCAATCAGAATAGGATACTTCTATTCCTTTACGAGGGCAGTTATCGATTTTAAAAAATGTTTTTAGTTTTAAAAATTATTTGAAAGCTTAAAATTTAAAAAATAATTAACTACCTTAATATTTAACTTTATTTTCGGATATTTAATTTTTATAGAAAAACTAATTATGAGATGTTAATTAAAAAATCTCTAAGAAATATAAATAAATTGAATAATAATCGGAGACAAAAATACTTTTATTGATCGAATCTAAACTATAATTAATCGCATAAGGCAATGTATCTTAATGCAAGCATACCTTGAAATTGCGCAGGTTGTCAACGACGCAGGCGAGCAGCGCATCCCTTCCAACGCTGACGGTGACGTTCTGTATGGGCTCGGCCAGTATGGGCAGCGAATCTGCAAATCACGAAAAGGAGAGAAAAAACGGTTAAGAAAGTCAGCAATCCGAGTTAAAGGCACATATATATAATCGGCTGCGCAGCGGGACGTTAAATGAAAAGAAAAAAAAAATGTGCGTCGCCAGCTCGTGTGTGTACGAGGAATTTAATAAAAGTTTTACGAGGCGCATAAAGCAGCCCTCCGGCCCATTATTGATTTTACAAAGGAAAATATACAGTCGACAGATCGTAAAGCGCACCTGAGCCACAGCGAGCGCTCTTTCTCTCGGCCGGCGGTCCAATACGTTTTCGGAGCGCCTGGGACAGAGCCCCAAAGATATAGGCATAATCGAGAACGCACTCGGCGGCACACATACGTACTCGGCTAATAACAAATGTGCGATTAAGGCTTGTCGAGTGGCCTATATAGCTCGGCTGACTTACGTTCCCCCATCCGTATATACTCACGGATGTGCGCAGACCATGACGCATCTCTCTTGCTCTCTCTCTCTCTCTCTCTCTGTGTGTCCACATGTTTATATGTATGCGTATATATGCGTACAGACACATGCGCATGTAGGCAGGTATTTACGAAGCTAGCCTGAGTATATAGGAGGAGCTATATGGGTTCGCGACTCGGACTCAGCTAGTAGTATACGCGCGAATATAGACTCGCCGAAGTAGGAGGAGGGAGCTGGCTAAATGGGCTGTGTTGGTAGAAGGGTAGCCTGCTAGGGATACGATGGATTACCACCTGCAGCAGCAGCGCGCGCGCACGCCCGGCATAACGACTGTCTTTAATGGATACGAATTTGGCGCGCTGTGGATATAGCCGAATGGGTATTAAGCTGTCTCTCCCTCTCGGCCTCTCTCTCTCCTTCTCTCCCTCTCCTAGCATAGCTATACCGAGAGCGTAGTATGTTCTAACCTAATCAAGCCCCCGCGAGTTACGTTCGACTCGCCGCCTAGCTTCTCCTCTGTCTTTATTCAAATAAGCGCGCTCTCTCTCTCACTCGATTTTCTCCCCCCCCCCCCCCCCCCCCCCCCCC
>UELX01006053.1:0-11812 GCA_900480035.1 Eupelmus urozonus | reverse complement strand
GTGTTCGATTTGTCTTATTTAGGTTACTGCGGATGTTACAGGTGTGCGGGTTAAGTAAATGGAATTGAAATGATTTCTGTGGAAAATTGTTAAAGAACTTATGTAAAAACAAAGTAGTAGAAATGTAAATAGGGCTCTTAGAGGCACACTTATTTTATTTACAGAAATAATATTTAAATAGAATACATTTACTTTTTTTTTTAAACGTTTTGAAAATTTGTTATTATTAAAAACGTAAATTTGTACGTTAAGTATATAATACGAATTTTCTTTACAAATGATGCTGATATGTTCCTTAAAAATTTTTAATAAAACTTATGTATTGCTGAAAACTACGTTACCAATGTAGTTTTGAAAGCTCTGAAAGATTGTCACTTTGCCGTTCTTAAGTTACGACAGTTTGAAAAATGAGCACAATGCACTTCAAATACCTATATATGAATAGTACAGTCAAAGTCAAAGAATTAAACCAAATAAGTTATTTTAAACTTCTATGTTATTTATCAATGCTCTACTGTTTTATGTTATATAGGAATAATACTATTGCATTTCAATTAATAGACAAATTTATAAACTTCCACAGTTAATTTTAAATTTATAACTTAAATTCTTCGTAGCTGTCATTAGTAGAAACGTATTTAAAATAGAATATACCTATTCTATTTATATTTAACAACTCGTACATTTAAATTTTCAAAAATTCTTACAACTTAACAGTTAATCGAGTCAAGTACTTTTTCATTTGCATAACATGTTATTAAACGTTCACGTATTATTGAATTTAATTTGCATATATTAAATGTAATTTAAAATTACATTAAATTTAATATAAATTTAAAACTGCTATTTCTTTTAAAATTAATTCAATTATGCATTAATGTTCATTAATATACGTAGAAAAAATGTTTGCTTCTTTTGTTTCTATGCGATTTTTCATTTTAGAAAGCTTTAATCTTTTGTGTACCACCTTTATTTGATATTTTATATATTTTTTTTAATTGCAAATATATAACAATAAAACTATAATTACAAAGAAAACTGAATCAAATAAACTAAACATATGCCATATCTATACATACATACACCCTAGTAAAACCACAAACCAATCATTTGTCTCAAATCTGACATCTCCCGCACCACAACGAACTACATACAAAACCATCTCCCCAGGTCCTCCGTAAATTCAACCTAGCCGAGGACCTCGACGACGAGCAGCTCCAGCGTCTCTGCGGCATCGTCGACGTCAACGCTTTCGAGCTCCGCTGCCCGGGGGGGCCGCACTCCGAGCTCGCCGCCGCTCCCCTGCTGCTCGGCCTCTTCCTGGAGGCCTCGCTCATGGCCCACGCCTGCCGCGGCAGCGTCCACGTCAGCGTCGACCCTGGCTTTCGCATGACGCTGCACGCGGCGCTGCCCATGCGGCCCGGCGAGCTCGTCTCGTTTAATTACACGGCGTCGTTGCTGGTTGGTGGATTGTGGTTTTGATGTGTGGGTGGGATGGTTTGCGCTGGGTGATTGTAAGCTGTGAGTGTTTTTTTGAGGACTTTTGATTTTGGAGTGGTTGAGTGGGTTTGGGGAAATTAGCGTTTGACATTTTGATGATATGATTAGGTTGGATGTTTTTTAGGTGAAGGTTTTATGATAATGCATACCGATCAAACTTAATGAAAAATTAAGATGGCATTTAGACTGCTGCTCGACGTTCTCTTTAGGCTATACCTTTATTAAAAATATTTCTGTCATATAACATTTGATTTACAACAAATTATAAACAAAAAGTTTTTAACAAGTCATGTTTTTTAAATGAACAAGATGGAAAGAGTATTACATTTTAACCGTCTGGATATGTGTGACTGTTTCTACTTAAATGTTAACTAGTACTTATTAATTACGATTTTGTATTAGTGATTACAACAGTATCAAATCGTTTATTAAATTTACCATGTATGTACTAAGAACAAAATATACGATAATTAGATTAAAACAATATTAATGCACAATTACATTAATTTTAATATAAATGTACATACATGAAATTGTTAACGTTTGTATTAAATTTAATGCAAACTACATACATAAGTTTGCTTTAATGTATCGAAAATTTTAATCTAGTACATTCAAATTAAATTTAATAAACAACTCAACAGAGTACATTAAAATTCAACGTCAAAAAATTTAACAAAAAAACCATCTTAACACAAACTCCACATTATAAATTTTTCCTAATTCTCAGGGCACAATAGAAAGGCAAGAACACCTGCAACAAGGAAAATACTTTCGCTGCGAATGCAGCGCGTGCAGGGATCCACTCGAAGACGGCTCCTACCTCAGCTGCATCGTATGTCCACGTTGCAAAAAGGACTACGTCGCTATTCAAAAACCAACCGAAAAAGATCCCTACGGAAGGAAAGCCAAGTGGCAATGCCAGAAGTGCAAGAGACTGTTCAAAGGCTGCCTCGTTAAAAGCACGATCGATATAAGCAAGAATTTGATAAGCCAACTCGATACCGACAGTCATAAGGTTGGTATTTCGTTTCTTTTTTCACTAATTAAAATTGACGTCGATTTTGAGACGTAATTGTTGATTGTTTGATTTACAGGCGATGGAATACTTGCTGGAGAAACTATCGAGGACCTTTCATAAAAACCACTTCGTGATGATATCCCTGAAACAAAAAATTCTTGCAACATACCGTAAAGAGATGATCAGCATCAATCCGCCGAAGAAAGTTTTACAAAGAATGATCGAACTGGGCGAGGAAATGCTTCAGGTCCTCGAAATAGTCGAGCCCGGTATATCAACCTTAAAAGGTAAAAAATTTGGAATGATTCTAATGAGTTCGGAAATAACTGAAGACAGATTCCGGAATGTATACCGGATCGCTGCTATCCTACCATTGCGCTTTCTGCCTCCGACTCTTTCCAAACTCATAAAGCCCATCAGCATTTTCCATAATTTAAATCTGCCATACTCCAACAGGCATACTCCTCTACGAGCTACACCTGCCACACGCCATTCTAGCCAATCGCGAGTACGCGGCCCGCGAAATAACCGCCAGCGAGTTAACCACGCGCCTGGAGATGTCGCGCGACTACCTGCGCCGATCGCTGGAGATGCTGCTGCTGGAGCCGGCCGCGACGCCGGAGGGCCAGCTGGCCAAGCGCGCGCTCCAGGAGATGCGGCTGCTCGCCCAGAACGTCGAGGACGCCAGAGCTCTAATAGTGCCAGACGAGACGGATAAAAAATTACTGCAGCTGCGGCGACAGGGGAGGCATAAAAATAGAGTCAGATGAAGAGAAGGAGATTGTTTTGTGTGTAACTACGAGGGATTTGGGTATATGTTGAATATATGTGTTTTTTGTTTTGAGGAAAAATTGTTGTAGCTTGTATATGTAGCTACGAGGGTGTAGATAAATGATGATTTATTGAAGAGATTTGATGTTTTAAATATATGTTTATTTAACATTTAAATAATAGTGTTATATTGTTTATTTGTAAAAACCGATGTTCACGAATTTTCACACAATTAATTCGAAATCCGAGAATTAATGTTTTAAATTTTTATTAACATTCTAATAAATAAAAGTTATTTGACAAATTTGTAAAATTATTAGTTATTAACAGTTTCTATACAAATATTTTTGTAAGCCTTGCAATGAGTAACCAAAAAATTGTGACATACTGTCACTGAAAGTGTTCAAATAGAACTCATACAACAACTGGTATTTTACCTACTTTGTATATAGCATTTTAAAAACCATTAGTATAGATATCATTTAAATATTCAGCGGGAGAAGTGGAGCACTGCACAGTAGAGGCCTCTATAGTATACCAGCGCGATCGCCGGCGCGATAAATGCGCCACACAACAATTTCAGTTTGATATCCTTTATTTCCTTTTTTAGTGTCCAAAAATGTTTTATTTTTAAAAGCAAACTAGCGATGTGGACGTGGATAGGCACATTTTATCGGTAAGGAATCAGATTTGTTACTCGGGGGATCGAATTTTTTTCGCAAGACGGATATGCGCCCGCGACTTTTTTACCTACTTAACCTCATTTTTAAAAAGGACTTTTATAAACAATTGCAAATATATGCTGTATAGTACTAACATTGTTTAAAGCGAACGAAAAATGAGAACACATCAATGAGAATTCCTTAGATTGGTAAACAAATTTAATTCTCCCTTGCACGCCGTATAACTTCTATTTTTAACTCTTTTTACTACTTTCTTTTCAGTTTGATGATTTTTGTTTGAAAACCGCATCAAAATGATTGATCAAAATATAATTGGCATGTGCTTTTTGGTATGCCTAGCGGTAGTATTTAATTTTTCATTGCATCGCATTGAAGAAGGTCATGTAGGAGTTTATTTTCGAGTAAGTAGACAATTTTTTATTTTATTTTTCCTTATTTTTATTAAATATTTTAGATTATACCTGGTTTATAAAGGTATAACATTGTATTTCCATAGTAAAAATGTAATCAAAATCATTTTTTAGGGAGGAGCTTTGCTACCTCAAGTAAGTAATCCTGGTTTTCATATGATGATACCACTTTTAACAACTTTCCGAGCAGTTCAAGTAACTTTACAAACTGATGAAGTTAAGAATGTTCCTTGTGGGACTAGTGGAGGTGTCATGATCTATTTTGATCGAATCGAAGTTGTAAATATATTAGATGCTAATAGCGGTAAGCTTATTTAAATTTATTTATAGATTATCTGGGCTCTAAGGAATTTCAAATTACTGCTTGTTTTCTTTACAGTGTATAATATGGTGAGAAATTATACTGCAGATTATGATCGAGCTTTGATATTTAATAAAGTCCATCATGAATTAAATCAATTTTGTTCAGTTCATACACTGCATGAGGTTTACATAGATTTGTTTGATCAAATTGACGAAAACCTCAAAACAGCAATACAAAAGGATTTGAACGAAATGGCTCCTGGTTTAAGTATTTTAGGAGTAAGAGTAACTAAGCCTAAAATCCCTGAAACGATTAGAAAAAATTATGAACTGATGTAAGTAATTAAAAAGTTTATGTAACTTAATTTTTTTTTATTCATAAAACTTAAATATGAAATTAATTTAATAGGGAAGCAGAAAAGACAAAATTATTAATTTCAACACAACATCAGAAAGTTGTTGAAAAAGATGCTGAGACTGATAGGAAGAAAGCTATTATAGAAGCTGAGAAAGAAGCTCAAGTAGCAAAAATTCAGTACAATCAAAAAATCATGGAGAAAGAGTCACTTCAACGAATGGCATCAATTGAAGATGAAATGCATTTAGCGAGAGAGAAAAGTCGATCTGATGCTGACTATTATCAAATGGCTAAGCAAGCTGAAGCTAATAAATTACTTCTATCAAAAGAGTACTTAGAACTTGAAAAATATAGGGCACTGTCACAAAATGCTAAAGTTTACTATGGGCAAGACATACCAAAAATGTTTGCTCTTGGTGGATGTTCAGAAAATCCAATCTCAAGTTTTAACAAAGGATCTTTACAAAACGATGAATAATTGATTCCAAAATGATATTAAATTATTTCCATACTTTTTTAGATAACTGATAATTGAAATGCAAACATCATCAAACATTGATATTTTTTAGCTATTATTTAAATTGATCAAATTAATAAAAGTTACTTGAAACATTCAAATACCAGTTATCTAGTGATATTTGTGAGAAAAGTTTGTTAATTATAAAATGTACAGTTATTGAACACACGCCTATATTAATTGCTGTATGATATTATATAATATTTATTATGATTTACCAAGGTCTGAAAATAAAGAAGCAAGTATATGCACTTGCTTACATCAGTTTTCCAAATATGTATTTGTTTTTTAATTAAAATAATCATACCAATAGCTCTTTAAATTTATACTATCCTTAATCATAAAGTTTCATTATAGTTTTAAATCAAGTGAAGATATAAAATCAAGTTTATTATTCAGTTAATGATAATTTTAAACATTATCACTTTCCTAAGTTTTTTATTTAATTAAAATTATAGTCACATAAAAATTGCATTTATGTTTATTCTTTTAAAAACTATTCCCAAGTATATCATCATGATTTTTTAAACAATAAAAATGAATAATATTCATAAAATAAGTTCAAATCGGTTTTATTATTTTATGAGTCATATTACATGATTTATGTCCAATCGTAAGTAAGCCTTATCATCATAAAATGACAGCAGATTTGTGGGCTTGGTATCTAGTGACTGTGTGAGTGTACCGTGTACGTATTATGTACATACATCAATGCATATGTTGATACGTGTCCCTACAGTACAGCCGAACTTAATTCCACTAGCAAGATACCAACTTAATAAATTTTGTTCTCCCTCCTTCGTCATTGGTACCATTATAAGCATTCGTATGTTGTACTTTGCTACTTTACTGTGGTCTTCTGTCAAAACTTTTATCTTCTAAGCTTAACTGCGCATTTTCCGTTATTTTCAAGTTTATTGTTGAATATTAATTTACGTAAAACTTCGACATGACTGCCGTAAGTAAAGTTACTAATAATATTAATCGATAAAAGTTGTAAGAATTTTATCAGCTGTGATACCACATTTGAGGTTACAATGTCATTGTTTAAAAGTTATAATTTGAATTTGAATTGTTTAATTATAATAAGATTTATGTAGGCTGATAAGAAATGTAATAAAGTATTATTTCACATGATACAAACATTCTTATATTTTAGGAACTGAAAAAGTTTTTGCAAGGTTTGTTAAATCGAGTTGAAGGATTGCACAGTATCTTAATCACGGATAGGGATGGAGTGCCTGCTGTATTTGTAGCTAATGAGAAGGCACCAGAATTAGCAATGAGAGCAAGTTTTCTATCTACTTTTGGAATGGCAACTGACCAAGGCAGTAAACTTGGCCTTGGAAAAAATAATACAATTATTTGCATGTATAGCAGTTATCAGGTATTGATTTCTTTTTCAAAATTCTATTTTCAAAACAGTTGTAGAAATTGATCAATAGACTATTTATATATAATATAAACATTGCAGGTAGTTCAGATGAATAAGTTACCTTTAGTGGTCAGCTTCATTGCTAGTCATGACTGTAACACAGGGCACATTCTTGATTTGGAGAAGAAAATCGACCCTGTGCTCTGCCAACTGAAAAATGCTGTTGCGGATGCCTGATGGTTACCTGTTGTTCACTACGGGTGATAATTAATTCAATGTCCGTCAAAAAAAATGACATTGTGATAAAAGACTTTTGAGTGTTGCTGCATATTGCCAAGTATGTGAATGCAATAATGCAACAGCCTTTGTTCTGTTCTCAGATAAAGATTTTCTGGTGAGGCATGAAGTCTTTTAAAAAGTTAAAGGGACCTCTAGTGATCGTGAGTTGATTTTGTAAATTGAAAATGAGAAGTAATTGTTTATATACTATTTTTAAAATCAAATAAGAGTATACATAATGTTTTTTTCAATATAAATTTTACATGTATAATACTAATGGGAGAAGAAGTAGAAAATACTACAATATTTATAGTAAAGTAAAATTGTAGTTACAAAATGGCTCTCTGTAAATATAAATGTTTATATAGCTTTTTTAAAGCAGAATATTAAGCTGAATGGTGCAGCAATTTGTTTAATGTCTATTAATATTATAAAATCATTTAACAAAGGCTTGCCTAAATCACTATTTGTACTTTGAACTGCTGCAATCAATATTTCATTCCAAGTCTTGACAGCTTGGCTGCCTAAACTAGGGGTGACTACTGTAAATAATTAATCATATTTGTATACTTTATATAATACCAGAATAAAAGATATACACACTAATTTAAAATTTTATTATTGTTTTTGATTTGAGGAAAAGTTAAATGAAGTAGTTACTCACAGAAATATCTTCATAAACGCGTCAGCATGGAATACATTATCAGCTGTTAGTGTCAAAGGTGTAGGTGATAAAGAAATCATAACTTTTTATAAACGCATTCAGACTTTATTGATTTTCAATAATAATTCTTAGAAAAATTCTATTTGAATCAAGATATTTTTTACATTCATTCAAACAAAACAAAAATATATATACATAATATATTTAATTATCAATAATTTTTTACATGCTCAATATACATCTAGCATATCGTTTAAAAAAATATTACAATCCTTCTTTTAAATTAACGATTATCACATCTTTTTAATTACATCGCTCTTCACAATCCATAAAGCAACGGCCTTCCTTCCAAGCCATTAATTATATTCTGCGCTGCTGCGATCGCCATATCGTTCCGAGTCTCGACAGTCGCACTGCCCATATGAGGAATGATCACTGCAAAAGGAAAAACCAACCCGTCAAATATCTCACATTTCACAACAACAACCCATCAACGAAAAAACTCACCAGCATTCGGAAGATTCAGCAATTCATGACCAACGGGCAGCGGCTCCGGCTCAGTGACGTCGAGTCCAGCCGCGAAAATCGCGTTGCTCTTCAGTGCCCGCACCAAAGCGTCGGTGTCGACGGTCTGGCCCCTGCCGATGTTCACGAAGACGGCTGTGTTCTTCATCTTCTTGAACGCCTCGTCGTTGAACATATTCCTGGTCTCCTGGGTAAGTGGCACGGCGCAGATCACGAAGTCGCTCCTCCTGAGAAGCTCGTCCAGCGTCACGAATTCGGCGCCCAGCTCGTCGCCTATAATAAACAGAAATTTACATATCGGCGATTGACTTGCAACGCGATTATTTATTTACTAACCAGCTTTCTTGGGTGAGTGGCCCGTGTACATGAACTTTTTGATTTCGAAAGGCTTCAGCCTCTTGACGATCTCCTCGCCTATGTTGCCCAGGCCTACGATTCCGACGCTCTTATTGCGCAGGTCGTGGCCCAGCAGCCACTGGAATCCTTTCTCTATCTTGCCCCTACGCAAAAGTATTTACGCTCTTTTAACGATTTATGTATATTAAAAAAAATATATGTGTGATTGTTGTCTTACTGTTCGAGGAGCTTGCGGCCTTCGTGGGCGCGTCTCGCAGCGCCCAGGAGTAAAAACACCGCAGTCTCCGCAACCGCGGCCGACAAAACTTTGGGCGCGTGGCCGACTTTGTAGCCGCGCTTTTTTATTTCGGGGATGTCCATGTGGTCGTAGCCGGCCGACGGCGTTGAAATGACTTTCAGCCTGCTTCCTGTAATTCAGAAGTTTGTTTACCGAGCCGCTTTTAAATTACGGTAAGGGATGGAAATTTATTAAGGGGGTTGTTTAAAGGGTTGGTTTACCCGCAGCGTCGAGGAACTTTCCGTCGATGTGAAATTTTCCCAAGAGAGCGTCATATTCTGGAAGGAGTTTCAGGATCTCTGCTTCCGTGGGCCAGTTGGAGCTTACTACTGTGACGTCGAACCTGAAATGGGAATTATTTTTAGAATTGTAAATTGATAATGGTAATTTTTCCTTTTGTTGTGCTGAGTCATGTGCGGTTTGATAATGATTATAAAATAATTTGTGCAGGCACTATAATGTAAATAAGTAGATACAGCGGTGCTGTGGACAGACGCTAATTAAATTTATGAAAATAATTTTAAATTAATAATAAAAGAAATAAATAAAAATCATTTTTTTATGAAAATGACTACGGTAGTTTTTGGTTGTCACTTCGAATTACACTAAATGATGTAATTTTATCTCAACAATCATTGAGTAATCATCGCCGTAATTGCATAAACCAATCTTATAATATACTCAATCGATCAAAAATATTTATTTAGAAAATATTCTTGAGTAGACACTCAACATTAACAATTATTCCAAAAATCTACTGTTAATTCTAACAATTACAAAAACTTTATAAAACTTATAAAAATCACGTGCTGTCACTTTTAAATGGCTGACAATAATCTAAACAGGTGCGTCCCCTTCTCCAGATAACCTCCAAGCCAATTAAACAAAATCCAGCTCTCAACAAAACCATCTCAACCCCAACAAATACAAAACAAACTAAAAAAAACCTCAACAAAAACACACTTAGTCTTCAGCAAGTCAATCGCCGCCTGCGGCGTGTCGTTGTGCCCGACCAAAACTCTAGCTCTCGCGCTCATATTGTATCCTCCTCGCCGGGCGCAGCACAATAAATATCCAATATATGTAGAAGCGCAGCTGTCTCGAAAGGCGCGCGCGTACAAGCAGACTCGCACCTTATATAACTCGCGCGCGATCCTAGACTCTCTAAGCGCAAGCGCGCGCCAAGCGTATTTTCAACTTTACGAGAATGCCGAGGGCCTGATAACATACCTCGCGGGCTGGGTTATCGGGAAAACAAAAAAAAAATAAAGTGCGCGCGCGCGCTTTCGGACGCTATCGGGCTCGTTTATCAACCGCGCGATTCCGGTGTGCGCGCGAGGTGCAAATTTTTAAGGGGTTATTAATGCTTATGGGTTGTAAATTTGAGTATGCTTAATTGCCCGGGAATGCAAACTTGAGGTATTTGTTGCGTTCGAGGCGAGTGAGGACTTTTGCGTTAATTGTAGAGATTGTTTGGGGTAGTGTTAGAACTAAGCTGGTTAACTGATTTTATCAAACGTTTTTGTTGTTTTTTTTTTATCAAAGTGGTTTTTTTCAATAATTTATTCTAATGCAGTGAGCGAAATTCGATTATAGGAGCCTGTTTTGGGTGAGCGTAATACTGCATTTCCTCATTGAGTGAGGGTATGTAGTTATTGCCCATACTATTGTAATATGATATTCTGCTTATAGTAAACGGGCTCTGATAAACGAGTTTCTTACACCATATTATGAAAATACTATATACCACTCGTATTCTATATACCTAAGCAGGTGATTCCTATATTTGTATTTGTTAAGTACCCGAGCTTAAAAAATCCACTCATGTGAGAACTACCTATTACTACTTGTTGCGCGTAATGTATTATTAACATTACTAACATCATTTTTATTTTAGAGTAATGTTTCGACTTTTTAGAGTTATTCATAAAAATATCATATATCATATATTTTCAAATAATTAATACATATTCATGGGACTTTTCAAAAAACTTATAATATTAATATACAGTTAATCAAGTTTTTATTCTTAATTTATTAAAATAAAAAATTATTTAAAAGAAAACCGTACTGCTATGGTGCAAGATAACTGAAGTAAATATAAATGCATACATCGATAAGAAAATTTGCACACAGATAGCATGTTGCTATCTCTTAAATGCGTTTTTCCTTGTTAATCAATCGATTAGATTTAGAAATATTGGAGGTTGCAGTTTTTAATAGATTTTTTATTACTTTTATTAACAAAACGAATGAGTCTTTTGTAATTTATACTACTTAAATCGGAATGAGCAATAAATCATTAATCTGGTGGAAGTCAGTAAAAAATCATTTATTTTGATTTGTCGCTCTTTCATCTTCGATAGATAAGAGCTTATTTTTTAAGTATTTAAATAAATATAAATTTATTTTGTTTTATATTGAGTTTTTAAATCATGATATTTCAAGAAATATATACAAATATATTTTTTGGTCGATTTACTTAAGGGGAAGCAGTACAAAAAACGTTCCTTGTTTTATTGGCTTTAGCATTATTGTTAATAATTAATTGTTCATATACATTTTCAAATTTTTACGACCTGACACACAAAGACAATGTTCTTATCTATTATTTAAATCGAGATTAAAGTCATGTTGTTTAAAATTAAAGTAAAAAACAAGAATTGCGGACTCATTTTTGTACTTCAATTTTTAACAAAATGACTTCATCATTAATTTAAACAATAGATAAGAACATTATCTTTGTGTGTCAGGTCATACAAATTTGAAAAT
>UELX01006052.1:0-11812 GCA_900480035.1 Eupelmus urozonus | reverse complement strand
GCGTGAAACGGACTAAATTTATTCCGCCGTCAGAGCGCATTTGTCTCTCTCTTTCTCTCTCTCTCTCTCTCTCTCTCTCTCTCTCTCTCTCTCTCTCTCTCTCTCTCTCGTTCAATGTCTCTCTGCTAATTAACGACATAACACGCGGCACTCTGATGAACATCGTAATGAAAATCATTTCGAGCGCGCGAGCACAATTGGATGATTATTTCCGTTTGTTTTCTTTTTTTTTTTTTTATTTCTGTGCCTTTTTACTTAGGGGACAATTATATATACCGGCTTGTAATTTGAGTTTAGGGGAGGAAAATATTCATAACTTTCAAGTGCTTGGGAGGTGTAATCTAAGTTATGAACATTCTCGTAATATATTCTAAATGCAAGTCTGGTTCTAGGTGCAACGCACGGCTTCATATTTGCAGTTTAGGTATTTAGATAAATTTTACTATGCAAACCTGTTTAAATGTGAAAATTACGTAGAATTACGCAAATCGAAAATTGTAATGGTAATAAGTATTAAAAACACCAGAAACATCATTTTGCATTATTAAATTGTTTATTAAATTGAATTTACATAAATACAGAGCAAAATTTTCGATACATTCTGCGCCCTACCAAACTCTCTGGAATGCAATTTGAAATTTTGAGTTAAAGTTATCTATTAATCGCTGAGGATGTTTCATGCATTCATATTATCCTAGTGGTGGATATATCATTCTTATTGGTTGTGTACCTCGATTACAAGTAAACTTCAACTCAAAATTTTCAAATCATTTTCCGAGGATTTACATTACATTAAAAATAGACTATTACAATATTTTTCTTCCTCATTACCATGAATAAAACAACGAATGACCACTCGTGTCGACTCAATTTTCTCAACTAGCTGACTTTCAACAAAGCTAGCTTCGGAGATGTAAATTCAGGTCACCTTATTTACTCCACAAAGCAATCAAAGCCTTTAAAAAAAGCTCCCTAATTACATTTCGCACTTCTCCTCCAATTACGCCCTTAAAAAAAAAGATCATCCGTAAAAATCCTCTCTCGCGCAATAGAAATTTTATCTCGGATTTACAGGTCTCTGGGCGTGAATCTCATCATCAGCGCTAGCAAAGGCAGAGCTCTGCGCTCTTACGCGCACTCGCGCATGCATAAGCGTTCATAAATACGCGCGTATATAGGTGAAAGAGTCGCGGAGCTTTTGATCTCGTTCGTTTTGCGCGCTTCGCCCATTAATTGCAGGCGTCCCGCGAGGCGCTGCTAGGAGAGACGCGGATACGACGAGCTGCCCTGGGAAAATTCTTATTTACGAGCGGCCCAGCAGGTCTGACTTTATATTTTTGGCCCTTTTTGCTTTATGAGCTCTTTTTCTAGGCGCTCCCTTCGTGACAATTCTTCGGCACCTAATTTTTGTTTTTACAGTCGCGTGCTTATGATCAAGTGTGGGGCTGTGTATTTGTGGTGGGTACTGAAAAAATAATTATCTGCAAAATGAAGTTGAAAGAATATTGAGAGTTGTTTAAATTTATTTTTCGTCAGTCTCTGCTAATTACATTTGACAATTTTTTAACTTATTATTTTAAATAAATTATTTTAAATAAATTTTCATATTAAATATTAAAAAGAAAATAATTCAAACAAGTCTGAACAGGATAGGGTGCGCTAGTCCCGATGAAGGGGAGAGGGGGAGCTGAGCCAGAACCAATGTGCCAGAATCACTGAGCTAGAACCGATGAGCCAGAACCGATGAACCAGAACCGGTGAGTCAGAATCGGTGAGCTGATAGTGAGCCAGAACCGGTGAGCCAGTTCCCTTGCACTCTAATCGGTGCATTCGTAGCGGGTGCCCTCGTAGCAGGTGTGCCCAAACCCCCTTAGCTAACCTACTGTGGTCCGAAAATATTTTAATAAAAAAATAACAAAACAGAATTTTTTCTGAATTGTTTATTCGTTATTCAAAATTTTTATAATATAAAATTGAATTAAGAAAATTTGTTAGATTACGGCAGTATAAAAAAGCTCGATCCTTTAGGAGTGCCAGACAACGAATACGACTCGCGCGCAGGAATTCATGCCAGCAAAAACTAATACCTCCTTTCTACAAAAGTTATAATTTTATTAACTGTTTCCCTTTATGATGTAATAATGTCTCGCCGCGAATGAAACTCTGAGATGTCACATGGCTGCGTTGTGAACAGATTGATATACCTGGATGGTCATTTGTCTACTAACCTTCGAGACCACAGTTGTATCAAATTTGGAGTGCCTTTCTTATAAAAATATGTACCTATAATCTTCAAACTAATGTTGTTAAATATGCATTGGCCTTTATTTAATAAAAGTGGCCCACTCTTACCCATCTAAATATAAAAAAAAACGTTGTTTCTTATTTATAAGATTGAACTGAATAGAATATGTCTATTCAAAGAAATATGAAGAGTAAACTCAAAGAAAAATAAAAAGCACTTGAAATAATGTACGAAAACTGGAATTGCAAAGCGACTAACCTTCCGTTACTTACGCTGGTTTCCTTTTAAAACTATAGTAGTTAAATAGCCACTGTAATTAACGGCCCGTCACCGTGAAACCCAAGAGATTAACTCGTTATTCCTCTAAGCTTCGCTTTAGTCCGCGACTCGACAAAACAACTTGCCTCTATCACAAATTTTTTTTCCTCCGTTTTCTCGTCCTCCTTCCAACATGCCGGCAATTAAACGTCCCTGTAATCTAGCGGATTTCAGAATTTCTTTTTCTATTCCTAAATTAAAAGTCAACGCTGTTATAGACTTTTGATTAACTTTCTGAAAAGATGCTTTTGCCCACTATAAACTCGACTTTTCATAACAATCTTCTCATTAGATGACTAAAGTTTAGTCAAATTATAAACATTAATTATTTATTTCAACATTAAAACTACAAGAAAACAACTCAACTATCAAAACCACTATTACCCTTAACTGCCTCTCCTCACCATATTCGAACCTAAAACTCCAGCTACGCTTTCCAGCTTTCGAAATCGTCCGTTCTCTCTTTTCCAGCTTCTCACAAGGCCTGGGAGGTAGGAAGGGGGGCTCAGGTTAATGCGGTCTGGCCCTCGCGAGTGCATTGCGGCGCGCGGCATAACTTCGTCCATAAGTTCTGCGAAGGAGGAGGAAAGCCCCCCGTGTACCAGCTCCGAGGTACACGCAAACTGCGCAGGCCACTGGGCGTTGTGGGATGATCGCACTTTATTTATGAAAATAAGCGCGAGCTACGGGGAAAAGTTGGCTTGTTTCGCTTCTTCGCGGGGGCCCGCGTTATCGGGGCTTGCGATGCCGTTTTGCGGAAATACTTGCGGGCGTTTAGCTGGATTGCTCGGGCGAGAGGTTTGAGGAAAAATTTGTAATTTTCGGGTAATGCGCTGTTTATTGATGGGTTCGTTGAAGATAACTGTTGAAGGTAAATTTTTAAGGTGGTTAGAACAGATTTTATTCGCATGCATCTGTTGTCGTTATTGCTTTTATTTTTCATTAAAGATTTATTTATTTGAATTTGTATTTTCAATTTTAAAATCAAGGGTATTACTTAATGAAATATTTTACACATAATCTATCGTTATAAATAATTCAGCAATTGCAGAATTTGTATTTGCTTTCAAAAACTACTCAGGTGTCTGAAAAATGAAGCAGAAACTTCCTCTTAAAAGTAGCTATAGTTTGTCGGTAATCAACACTGTTACCTACTTTCATTTCTCGTAAGACATTAGTTTACTCGACTCACAGTCGTACATTAATGCCTTGCTCCTCTAACCATTCTCCCCCGGCAAAATGTCCTTCATATTTGTCAATGCAAAGTCCGAGACGAGGAATAATCTCAGCAGCAGGCGCATTCTCTCCTTGAAATTCATCGCGGCCACGTACAAGCCGAGATATACATCCTCGTCTAAGAACTGCTCCGCGCGCAATTCGGATCCACGTGTCATGTGTGCACGCGCGAGTCCAAAAGTCTCGGAGAACTTACTCTCCGTCCTCCCCGTCTCTCTCTCTCTCTCTCTCTCTCTCTCTCTCTCTTTGGCTCCAATCCTTGTCCTCTCGGTTTGTCCCCTTCGCTTCGCTTGTTCAGCCTCGGGTTCGCCAAGTTTCCGACGACGTCGCGCACGTATACGTGGAGGGAGGCCAAACTAAGGAAATTTGTTGATGCCTCGCGCTGTCGCGCGTTTACTCTGACGAGAAATCTATGGGGAAGTTTCGCGCGCGCGAGCATGAGAGGCTTGGTGACTCTCTCTCTCCCCTCTCTCTCTCTCTCTCTCTCAGACTCTCTCTTGCTGAAGTAGCACGAATGGTCGGATGGTACGTGCGGCGGATTTTGACTGATGAAAAATCAGTTGGCATGTATGAGCGGCTTGGTTGAACGAAACAATCACTGTGAGGTGCAATTTGAAGTTGAAGGAGTGGAGATAATTATCGACCTATGTTTCCTTTGGATGATGATAATTTTGAATCACTCCAATGAAATGTTTGTTACTTTGTGTATATACAAGTTTTTCAATTTTTTTAAGTATTTATGGAAATAAGTTTTTTCAGAACTAAATATAACTAATAAATATGTAAGGATTAATAATTATCAACTTCAATTATCAACAGTAATTCCAATTTATTAGTACTCCCATAATTATGGGATAAATTACATATATAATTATTTACAATTTTTCGAAAAGATAAAAAGTACATTTTAAAAGTACATGTATGACGTGGCAAAAACTCATCACAAATACAAACAGGCTGAATTAAAATGTAAAACGTATTTTTTTTTAATTTAGACAATCTAATTAATTTTGTAGTTTAACTTAAACATTTAATAAAAAATAAAACAAGTTATTGCAACAGATAAATACTTAAACTAATAAGATTTCATAAAATTAGATCTACTTTGGATGCATTGTTCTAAACTGAGTTATAATAGTGCCAAAAAGCTGCCAAAGCAATGTCGAAGTAGAACAAAAACAAGATAATTTTGTGAAATCTTATTAATTCACTCCTACTGCAAACAAAGTTTTGATCTAATAATATTTCATCTATGTTGGCTCAACTGAAACACGGCAAAGGATGTTCATAGTTCAAATTTTAATTTCTTTTTTCTTATATTTTCGTCGATATTCTTGTATACCCTCATTCTACCTCCTCCTTTTTCATTCCTTACGTATCTACTTTCTCACTCACTTATTTTTTCACTTTCTTCCAATACATCATCTCTATCAATTCACAAAATAGAACCTACAATAAAAAGAAAAAAAAATACAGAAGAAATCGAAAAAATGGCGCCAGCACTTTTGAAAGAGAAAAGAACGTCCCTATGCTAAAGTCACGCAGTATACATGTCAGCACTCGTGTTTTGACTGCCCTAGAGCCAGGGGCATCCTCGTCGCCCTCCTCGTCGACGTTGTCATTTCGGGTCATTGGTAAGCTCGGCACGAGTAGCTGAAATAAATCAAGTCTCGCTTCTGTGGCACAGCGTGACCGTCACGAAAGTGGGTTGTTCTTTCTCTCCTTCTATCTCTTGTAGGCCCGTTCATGGCTTTTTTCTTTTCTATTTTTTATACTTCTTTTTTCTAAACTTCAATTTTATCAATTAATTCGGTATGTTTAACTGTTTATTTTATTACTTTCTGTTCGTTTACTTTAAACGATCAATAAAATTTATTTTTTCAAAAGTGAAGATGGAAACAGAAAGAGAGAATTTAATGGAGAAAATAAATATAAAGTAGTTGAAAAAATGGAAGAAAACTTCAGATTCCAGTGTATTGGAAATGGAATATGTGCTATTCTTGATTCATGGAACTGTTCTGTTTTGGACTTTTGCCAGTTATTTTTCGATTGAAAGTAGAAGTATCAAGAAATACGTGTATACCTATGTGATGAAAAGATAAAGTAAGAACAATCGATTTTCTAAGATGCTAGATTCGCATCGTCTTTCTTTTACGAATTCTAATCCTAAAAAGACTAGATGACTTGTAATAAGGTATTTTAGGTATAATAATTATTATTTAAAATATAGAATATTAAATGAATGTATCATTTTATACTTTGATCTATTTTAGCTAAAATTTAATATGTATTAGTTCAAGTTTTTCAAGATAATTTAAATTTATTACAATTGTTTAATAAAAACAAAACTAAATACTATTTAATGTGACTATTAAGTAAATTTTGTGAATTAATAAATTCTGTTTTTGTTTGTAGTTCTAACGAAATTTATGCTAAATAGCTAGAATGTATTCAAGGAAAAATATATATTTATACGCTAGGATTTTCAAGCTAGAGACTTGTTATGAATGCACGCAGTGTTCTGTACAAAAGGAGTATAAAATCCACTGAAAGCTTGAATTTTAATCAAGAAAGAATTACTTAAAAATATAAAAATATTTATTTTTATAATGATATTTTCTGATGATTGGTACCGATTTTTAGTACTACATTATTTAATTGTTTACTTTTAACATAAACGTGATATAACAATGGAAATAAAGAATATTTGAATAATTAAAAACATTTACCTATTATAAATATAATTTTTATATTATTCAAAAGTTTCAAACTCTACAAATAAACCACAACAATTTTCACGTTCACGATTCCTCTAGGTAAACAACACACAAACCTATCTCAAATTAATCCCCCAATTGATCATAAAATCTCAACCGTCCAGCTCGGCGCACGCCGATAAGAACTCTGGAAAACCGCGGGGCCAATAATCGCGCGCCATTATAAAAATAAAAGTCCGGACATAAAAGTATTAACCGCTCGATAAATCAGAGCGGCCGATAAATCACTGGTTTCCTCTATTCTCTTGCAGAGTAGAAGAGAGTCGCTACTGCAGCGTGTGCAGCGCAGAAAAAAAAGTAGACGCGCTAGTCCGCGCTGCCAGCCAGCCAGCGCAGTGCGCCCTGCTTTGATTCATGGACTCCGCTGGTCTATCGCCTTGTTGCGGTGCTGCGAGTTCGTTCTTTCTCTTTCTCTAGCTGGTGTTCCATCGTTAACGGGAAAACGCACCTCTTCGATCGAGGGTCTCGGGTGCACGTAGAAAAACTCTTTTTTCCCTCGTTCTGCAGCAGCTTTTTGGTTGCTGCCTTGTGCTGTCTGTTTCGTTTGGGTTTGTTTATCTTTTTTGGTGGGTGGAGTTTAAAATATTTCGGAGAAAAATTGAATTGGCGAATTGAAGATGGGTCAAAATGACTAGTCGTTTTATTTTTTTGTCTAATATTTTTCTGCTCAGCGATGCACAGTATTGTAATCGCAGAATTAAAAATGCATATTTTAGATTCTTTTAATTAAAATAAAATATATTTTGAGAAAATAGTAGCAACTTTCTAGAAAAGTTGCGCTATTATTAATAAAGTTTGGTATCAATTTTATAGCATAAATAATAAATAGAACAAAACCTTTAATGTCAATTGTGAGAAATACTTTTAAACTTATGTTGCAGCAACAATATTGCAATATTGTAAGAATATTAATACAATATTGCCACAATATTGCTACAATATTGCCACAATATTGAAATGGCAGAGGCTTGGCATGAAGAGAATCCGTTCTCTTTGTGGCCAGCCTTTGAATCGAGATACTCTTCGTAACAAGTGCTCAATTTGGTTTATCTTCGTAGCAAATGGTTAATATGGATACTCTTCTACTTGAGCTAGCAATTTGGCTTTTCTTCGTAACGCACGTCGATATCTACAATATTAACATAATATTGTTACAATATTACTATATTGTTGACTCAATATTGTTTCAATATTACCGTAATACTGAAACGGCGTACCTACAAAATTGACACAATATTGTGTCGATATCCTAACAATATTATAGTAATATTGAAACAACATTGTGTTCAAATTGAGTCAGTATTGTATCAATATTATAACAATATTAAAGCAATCTTGTTATAATATATATTATGTCAATATTGTATTTATATTGTTTCAATATTGCAACAATACTGACACAATATTGACACAGTATTACTATAATATTGCTACACTATTGATACAATAGTAACACAATATTGTCATATCAATATATTTTTGCGCAAATATTGTGTCAAAATTTATTAATGTTATGTCTGTGTTGTATCAGTATCGAAGCAATATTATAGCAATATTAAAGTAATATTGTAATAATACTTATTTTGTATATACTGTGTCAATATTGTGTCAATACTGTGTCAATATTGTGTCAATATTGTGACAATATTGTAACAATATTATGACAATATTGTAACGATATTGTGGCAATATTGTAACGATATTGTGGCAATATTATAGATATTATGGCAATATTGTAACCACATTGTGGCAGTATTGTAACAATATTGTATTTATATTGTTTATACATTGTAACAATATTTTAACAATAAATTTTACAATAAATTTTATCAGCACAAAATTAATCTTTTTATGAACTATGCACTTTATGAAGTATAAAACGTACATTTTAATCTTTACATAAAATGTGATTAATGTATAGTTAAATTACTTGAAGTCTAAAACCTAGATTTTAACCTTTGTGAAAGTTTGAAACCTGCATAAACTTTTGTAAAAGTTTAAAACCTATACATTTTAAATTTTTATAAAGATTTTATAGAGAATGTCTGTTTTAAACTTTTTACTTCTAGATTTCGCACTTTTAATTTTAGAGTAAAACAAAAATATTTTTAAAACATTTTAAACTTAAACTACTTTTAAATTTACTAAAACTACTTTTATTTCTATGTTTTAGGTGTATGGTATTTGGACTTTGCCAGGAGTCGTGTGTGACTTTTACATAGCGATGGACGTAATGTGTAGTACGAGTTCGATTTTTAATTTGGTAGCAATATCAGTAGATAGGTAAGTTTAAATTTTAACTAAAAAATTGATATGACACTTTCATTTTTTTAACATTTATTAAAAACACGAAAACGGTAAATCACTACTGTACTATTTTAAAAGATTAACGAATTATAGCCTAATAAGCAGCAAAAAATATGCATTTTTCAACTACCTCCTCTTGCAGGATACTATTTCGTCACTTTTTAAATCTACACCCTCATTCGCGTCTATTACGCAGAGACAGTCTAAACTTACTTTTTCTCTTTCACGCTAAAATGATACGCGAGGAGGTCAGGGAAAAAGCCGACCGGTGTCCGCACTCCGGCTAAACTGTGAAAGTGAGAAAGAATAGAAAGAGAGGGAGGGAGGGAGAGAGAGAGAGAGAGAGAGAGAGAGAGTACGCGAGCGATAAATAGAGAAGTGACGCAGGCAATGCTAAACTTTTTGCAAGAAAAAAAAATAATAAAAATAACATGGAGAAAAAGGCGAAATTTGCTTATATTCATTTTGCATGTATACTATGGATAAAGCGATATTTTTACTCTCACAAAATGGCAGAGAAAATATTTTCGATAGTCAAGTATGAGATGCAATTTTTTTCGAGCTACAATATTTATTCTTTATAAAATATCTTGAAAACAAAAATTCTAAGAGTTTTTAAAAATTAATTGAAAATATAAACATCTGAAAGAACAAGTTTTTAAGTCTGTTATTACATACTTAGAATTTTCGTATTAAATTGCCCTTAAGTCAAAATAGTTCATTATGCATAATCAGATGCGAATATTTAAATTTTAGTGTAACATTACAACGTCACGTGTGCCATCAAATAATAGACGTCTACCTTGTTATAAAGTAATGCATAATTCATTACTATATTCAATCTTAGATGGAAACACAATAAATTCATTGTCATTATATACTGATTATTGCATTATTTTAAAATATAATTATTTTTCAATGCAATTTCTTAGCCTCTAACCATTTTAAATGGGTAAATTTCTACTTTTATTTTAATCATGTTATCATCTTTACTGTTTTTCAATTTAATCTCGAACCACTTTTTGAAGCAATTTCTGATATTCTGATAGTATTCGTTTTTCAGAAATACTTAAAAATAATATTTGGAAATTTAGATGTTAATGTTAAAAAATATAAACTAGTGGAGCAAACTATAAAACAGAAACAGAAACAAAGTTAAAAATATTTCATATTTTGTCAAAATATTTTTTACTTCAATAGATCGTAATTTTGGCGTAAACGAAATTCATCATTTTAAAAAGTAGCAGGAGTTAATTTTTTTTCTTATTCATGAACAAAATTACTAATAAATGATTAAAAGTTCTTTAATTGTTACATATTTTCTTTTTATTGTAAGTATAGTTTATATCCATTGTGAATAAATCGTTTTCAACTACTATATCTTTGTTACATAATTGCCGGTATACTATACACTATTTTTAAAATTGAATGTATTACTTGGATATGTTTGTAAACATCGAAATATATTATTAAACACTAAACCTTTGGTTATGATATCCTCAAATGACGAAAATAATACAATCTCTGAGAATACTATTTTTTATATGAAATACACACTAAATAATGATAAGGACATGATATGTAAAATAGCTACATGGGTTATGCGAAAATTTGTTTACATATTTGATAAAGTACTTACATTTAAAATTTGAGATTCTTGATTTATTTAAATAAATATTTTTTTCCATATCTCCAAACACTGATGCCAGATATAAGTTGGTTTTACTATTGTTTACTTTACCTCAAATCTAAAATATTTAGGCTTAAAAAAAATGCGAATATTCAATGAAAATGTTAAAAAGTTTTCAAATATGTAAGAAAAGAAAATGACTTCTGTTTAAGAATAAATATCATTTCGTATCACAAAAAGTAAACAGATTTACGTAATTTAAGAAATATTTGTATCCGCGCCAATAGCTTGCTTGCCAAGTTTACTATAGAAGACATTGTTAGTCAACTATTACCACTAAATAACTGCATACTTTATTATTATTGCAAACAAATCGTACAAACTGCAATAAACGTTTATGGACATTTAAAAAGTCGATAAAGCCAAAACTATAATTTTCTCCAAAATTGTTTATCCACATAAAATATCATTGCCATGCATATCGCTCGTACAACGTTAAGTAATCTTAAAATTCATTAGACATCACCGAATCGATCGCCCCATTAAAGAAGAAAAACAAGCCGAACTATTCTGATAAAATCGTGATACGCCGTTTAGCCAATCCATGAGCACACTGCAAAGCCCTCCTTAAATTTGACTTGCAGATACTTCGCGGTGACGCGGCCGATCGAGTACGCCAAGCATAAGAACAACAGAAGAGTGTGGCTGACGATACTGCTGCTCTGGGTGGTATCAGGCGCGATTGGCAGCCCGATCGTACTCGGGCTTAACAACACACCTGACCGCATGCCGGATCTCTGCGTCTTCTATCATACGGACTTCATTATCTACTCGAGCCTAACCAGTTTTTATATACCCTGCCTCACAATGATCTTCCTCTATTACAGGATATTCAACGTGAGTTTGGACCTGTGTTTGGTTTTTTTCTTTGTTTTGAGTTTGTTTTCATTTGTAGCTTATGCTTGTTACGTTACTATTTCTTTGGAGTGTAAAAATTTGTGTTGCAATAGATATTAGGCAGTTTTCAAAATGTCAAATTAAATATAAAATTACTTCATGTAACACATGGACGATTTTCGCGTTTTATGATACCTAAAATGTTGGGCTAAAGTTGGGATAAAGTCCCTCTCTAAAATCATTATCGCCCTCTCTAGCGGACGATAAAGATTTTACTTCAAAAATGACATTTAGAGGTACAAATATATATAAATACGAAAAAACGCGAAAATCAATACATGAGTTACATAAAATATGGTATGCACCAAGGGCTAGTGAGCTTTTTTGACCTCGTGTGTTTAC
>UELX01006051.1:0-11816 GCA_900480035.1 Eupelmus urozonus | reverse complement strand
GGGGGGGGGGGGGGGGTGATTTGAAGAAGTGTTTTGGGTTTGGGTTTTCTTTGGATCTGGGTTTAAGGGGGCTGGCATCTGAGATCAAAGGTTGCTAGGAATTGGATACGGGAGGGGAAGATGATTAAGTAAATTAAGGTTTTATTGAGGTGGAGGAGAATTTAATGCGCACGGAGGAAAACTAGCGTAACTTTATGTCTCGTCTTTTTTTTAGTGCAGAATAAATGCATTTTTCACTGGATCATTTACGCCGGTCGTACTAAATGTAGTGTTCTAAGATTTAGAGACATCCGGGATGGGTTCGTCAACGATAGAATTACCTGTTTATTTTGCTCTGTAAATAATTTTGAAAAATTAAACTATTTGAAACTAATGGAATATTTATTGTAACTCTAACTAAATAAACGAAAAATTCAGATGATTCTTTAATAAATATTTATAATTATTAATAAACGAGGTATTTAATGACGATATTACATTTGATTCAATAATATTTTAGTACATAGCAGCAAAGTAAATTATGCGGCAATTTTGAATTAATGATCCGATTTGTTTGATGTGTAGTATGTGCAACATGACTATTTCCTAACAAAATCAATATCTCATTAAATTTAAAACAAATATTATTATTTATTAAAAGAAACTTTCTGTTCATGAATTTTACATATTGTTTTAGCTTGAACAAACATGTCATGCTATACAGTAGACTAATCATTTATTAATAATATATTTATTAATTATTTCCAGATAATTATTATAATTACCGAAACACTGTACATGATTATTAATGAAAATTAAGTTAAAGACTCTATTTACAGAATTTAAATTTCATTACAAAAATATTATTAGTACATGCGCCTATAATTTGAAAATTTACAATACAATCCCCTTTTACATCACCAATAGTAAAAAAAAGTTAATAAAATTTTTAAACTTCTAAACAAGAACACCCCGGCTACATAAAAGCTCTAAATCATCATCTCATCCAAGAAAAACCATCATCCCATCAATCTCTCGACCTCGCGAAAAAAGCCAGGCCGGCACGCAACTTCCCCCTACCAAACCGCTAAAAAGAAACAATCGATCATTATCAATCTCTCTCTCTCTCTCTCGTTTCAGCCCAAGTCATACGAGTTTGGCTACGCGGTGAAGGACGCAGCTTCGGGCAACGACTTTGGCAGACGCGAATCCAGCGACGGCGAGACAGTACGAGGCGAGTACAGAGTCCAGCTGCCCGACGGCCGAACCCAGATCGTTACCTACACGGCCGACTGGCGCACCGGATTCCACGCGGACGTGAGGTATGAAGGAGTCGCGCAGTATCCCGATCAGTACAATACTGGTAACCAGGCTGGATACAATAATAATGCTAACACCGGTGGATATGATTTCGGAGGTAGCAATAACGTCGATTCTGGATACAACAACAACGCTGGTGGTGAGTTATTTTTGTTTTTTTATTTCAAATAAAATTTTAAATACTACGTTTTTCTAACTTTTTTAATAATTAGTTTTTTAACATAAATAATTAATGTACTCTGTAAATTTTAAATAGTGCAGAATGCTCCACTTAGTACTATTTAGTGGAATTCCCACTAAGGAATAGTAAAAATTCACGATTTAATTAGTGAAATTAATGATAAAGTAGTGAATTTTTTACTATTTCTTAGTGGGAATTCCTCTAAATAGTACTAAGTGGAGCATTTTGCACTATTTAAAATTTACAGAGTACTTATTAAAAAAAAGGCATTCAGCATTCATAAAAATTTAATGATATCACAGACTAAAACTTTTCTTCCTTGAGCCTTTGTTTGAATCTACCCTGCTCATAATAATACTCTGAATACAAAAATATTCCATTCATCTAAAGCATTAAAAAGCCCTTCCAATTTTCCTACAAATTCGAAAATCTAAAAGCATTCTTTCTATCTTGACTAAAGCCGCAAATCCCGTACAATACCGCAGTCTCCGAAAAAAAAGGAACAAGCAAAGAAAGGAGAAATCATAATCCTCCGAATAAAACCCTCCGACTATATATACCAAAGACGCGGCGCGCTCCTCCTACTTGAAGCTAGATGTGCGCCGGAGCCGTTGAGCCAGGGCGCAGTTCCTTGCGCGAAAAATAAAGCGATCACGAGAAGCGAGCCCTTCCCGGTTAACCGCCAGATTCTCGTGTGCGCAAGAGCCAATCGTCCCGCCTCATTCTCTTCCTATCTCTCAATCTCTATAGTTTCACTGAGAGGACGCGTGCTCTGGTCAATTTCAGGTAATCAAGGCGGCGGCTACAACAATTACCAGGGCGCCGGCAACAACTACAACCAGGGCTATAATTATCAGTACGGTTCAAATTCTATAGACCAAGGCAGCTCCGGCGGTTACTTCGCCCCGTCCGCGGCGCCACCGCCACAGCAGACCTACGGCGTGCCCTTCCACTGAGGCTGTATCTTTGGAGAAAGCCAAGAATATATATATATACGCGACTAAAGGCAAGGAAAAAAGAAGTTTATATATGCGGATCGGTGCGAAGGTAGGAAGTAAGGCGGCCTATATTCGCTAAAGTAAGGTTATATAACTATGTCTTTAAGGTTAGGGCTGTAAATACGGAGGCTGACAAGCATCGATACTAAAGCCTGCAATTTGACTTTTTTTTTTTTATAGTAATTATGTGTAAGGTTAAAAATGCGTTTGTCACTATTACGGTAATGTTTTGCCGGTTGAATCTACAGGGCAACGCTGACTGCATAAAAAACTCACGTGGTCTATCTTATAGATCGCGTAATTGTTGAATAAACGATTTAACAAGTAGAATAAAATTAGTAAAATCTTAACCATGTAATTAAATGGAAAGAAAAACAATTAGCATAAACTGTAGATTCAAAATTTTTTGGCTACTAAAGTTTCAGTTCCATTTTTATCAGAATCAGTAATTTTATGTACCAAAGTGGAATTTTATAACGCTGAACACGGCACTTTTGCGTAAATCCTGTACTATTGTAGTCGCGACGTAAAAGTCATAGACGGTAAAAATGCGGCACTGAAGCTCGGTCGCTTTATTTCCAGCAGTCAATGCAGCGATTTTATAGTATCATGGCGAATTCTCATAATACTGTAAAATAACGGTATTGAATGGTGTAAATTTACAGCAACATTAGAAACGTTCTGACTGAAACGATATCTTTTACGACATTCCGTATAGTGTAAATTTTTTCTGCAATTTCATACTTGCAACAAGTTTTTTTACGTCTGTTGTTCACAGCAAATGCGAGACAATCATCGGCAAAATGAACTTTAAAGTGCTTACCTCTTTATAGAAAATATGTGAAAATATTTGCAGAATTAGTTTTTTGTTCGTGATATAAAAAAAAATTTTTTTATTAAAAAATAAAACAACTTTTTACAATAATTATTTTTGTAAATACAAGAAAAATTTGTCCATACATAGTTTTGGTTCCATTAAATCTCTAAGAATAAGATAGCCATATCAACGTTTGATCTCAACCTTCAAATGAGCAATATTTTTATTGAATAATCATGCAGCTTCCGAGCAAACATAATACTACACAGCTTCTGCAAATAAATATTTATGGATTTGAGTTGCTGAAAATATTATACGACATAAATAAGTAAAAAGCCTCTGTTTTGTATAGTTTACCGATGAATTGTCCGCTTCCCTGCATGTATATTGCTCACTTACCTCCACGTAATGATTTTACAGTCGTCATTTATTAATAAAGTTATAACCATGATCGAACTTACTATTGGACTGTATAAATGATGACTGTTCATTTTCACGGAATTGAGCATCATTCTATGAACAGTATCTTTTATTTATAATTTAAATGAAAAGTGGGAATCAATACTGTCGTAAAGATGAGAGCTTTTCAAGTTACAAGAATATTGCGATGATTTAAGCTACTAGAAGGGTGGGTGTAAATCATTCAATAGATTTAGGATAGTTTCTGAAATACTAACATATTTATGAAACAACTTGTATTTTTTCAATTAAAAAGTAATTTAAAAATTTTACTTGAAGCTAAAATTGTAGTTGTTAAATTATTTTTTAAAGATGTTTCTTATCGATCATTTGGTTTGTGACGGACTGTGCATCTTGTCGCATTTAAGTAGCTGTATTTAAGGCGATTACAGATATGTATTTTAATGTATTTGTATGTTTTATAATACAAAACATATTTTAAATAAAAGTAATTTTAAGTTTTCAATGGTTACCAGAGATATGTAATATGTAAACTATTGCATGCATAAAGCATGAACAAACTGCCAGGATCATCGTATATAGTTAGCTATTCATTCATTTTATTTTACTTTGTTTGATAGTTAAACTCGGAATTTGGGACTATTAATATCAATGTTACATTATTCTTTCTTTGACATTAATAAAAATTATTTAATGTCAGAAAAAGTAAACAAGTTTTTTCTAATACATTAAAATTTTTGTAAAAAATCCATGTACTTCCTATACTTATATGAAATAAAATAATGTACTATTTTGAATGTAAAGTAAATGAGATTATGTGATTTTGTATGAATATATATTTTTTAATAAAATGTATTTGTTCTTTTTATTAAAAAAAACAATGTTTTTTCACACAATACCATACATTGCAATTTTTGCGATATTTTTTACAGTTAGCACCTTATTTTTTTAATAAATTAAGATATACAAAAAAAAATCGAAAATTTGGAAATGTAAAATACAGTGTAGAGTATGTAAAAATAAAAAGTATGATTAAATATTTATAGAAGTTTATACATATCCAAATGACTTCTTCCAGTGACTGATTTCAAATATCCTGTCGAGAATTCAAAATAACTGGCATGAAGCAGTGGATTGCTGAATTTCAAATGTTACACATACATAAATATATAAATATATAAATCAATATATCAAAAATTCACTTAAAGTTAACTATTGCTGAATAATAAAGTTTTAAATTACCAGTGCAAAATATAAATATAACAAAATATAGAAATAAACAATTTAAAAATTATAGAAAGGTTTTTAAAAATAGGTACTTCTAAATTAAATTGACCGATTAATTTAAGCAAAGAACTAGTCCAAGGAATTTTAAACAGATTAACTCAAGTTTGTTCTAGTTATCATGTTAAATAAAAAGAGAATTTATCATAATTTTTATAAAAAACTTTCAATACAAGTTTCCTAAGATGGATACAAGAATTCGTGACATTTTTAGGTATTAAAAAAATTGATAAAAGTAAAAATGATTCAATATAATATAAAAATATTTTGAAGATAATGTTATCTTTTATCGTCATAAAACTTTCTCAATGAGGAAGAAAAAATACACAAATTCTGTTTAAAAAATATTTACACACTTTCGTACTGCATCCACGAAAAGCGATTTTCAAGTCATCAGGTATTTTCTTAAAATATTTCCAAGAAAAAAGTGAACCTAAAGCACGCTACCATTAATTAAAAAAAAGCAACAAACCGAAAAAAGAATCATTAGATAAACACAGCGCTGGCCGCTTAAAAGCAAAGTACTTAATGCTAGTGTATTATCTCGCAGCTGTATAAGATCTCTCTCTTTCTCCCTTTCGCTCTCTTCTCGGCAATTTGGTAGGTAATCCGCAATAAAAAGGCCGCTCACAATCGCGCTGGCGGGAGGAAAAACTCTTCCTGCTCACGCGAAGCGACGGGGCGCTAAAAATGGCGCGAGCTAAGTGATACGTTTCGGCGCCCCCGCTTCTTCCGCTCTGTGCGCGCGCGCAAGAGGGAGAAAATCATAGGCTTCCGTGAACGCGCGACTTTATATGAAGGCTTAATGCTGCTGTCGATGTACACGTAACTTGGCGCCCGCGCGCGGACCCCAAACGACTTATCGATAGACAAAAATGAAGACTTTCCGAAAACTTTCTTCGCGGCGAGTGAGTGCTTTACAATTTCAGTATGGCTTGAGAATTCAGAGGAGGGCTAATTTTTTATTATAGAAATTTCCACAATTAAATTAGGATAATAAATTTTCGTTTACGGAGTTTTAATAAACTCAAATTTAAATTACTGAAAATTTTTTTAAATCTGTAAAACTTTACTATATTATAAATAAAAACCTTATGAGCTAATGAACGAAAACTTAAATTGTGCCAAATACGACACAAGTAAATATCTAATTTAAGTCAATTCACCTAATTATTTTTTATTTCATAAGAAAAACATTTAAAAGCGCATAATTTCGATCAAAACACGAATCAACTAAATAAACACGATCAAAACTGTCGATAAAAAATTATAATATTCTACACATTCGTAATACGTACTACTAACAATGAAGAGATATAGTAGAAAAAATTGCAAATTAAAAGATACCGATCTCTCTGCATCGCATCGGCCTCATCTCCGAAAATCACATCTCATCCTTGCTCAACGCATAATCAGCGCAAACCGAGCCATCAACGCTTCAAGCCCACTCGAAACAATCTCCGATGCGGTAGCCTCGTTTCCCGTTACAATAATCACCGATCGCGCGTCAATCTCGACAGCCGTGCCACGCGCGCTCTCGCTTTCTCCTCGCGAAAAAAAGGTGAGCGCGCGTGCCGCGCGATGAAAAATGCAGAAAATAAGAACGAGAGATATCCAGCTCGCGCGCTCTCACACGCAGTGCGATCAGCTGCTCTGGGAGCCGCGTGCACATAGCGAAATGGAGATGCGCGCGTGCGCGTGGGAAAAGGCTCGGTTGCACGAGCGCGTCGCTCCGTGTTATGAGAGAGGGAGCGCGTTTTAAAATAGCGGCCGGGCGCACGAGTAATGCGCGAGATGGCTATATAATCGCTCTCGAGCTCGAGCACGTGTGCTCTTGCGCGATCTACGCAAGAGCGCCGGGGAGTTCGTGAGCTGATGCTGCCGGGCCGCCGCGCTGATTGCGCGCGCTTGTCGTTTAGCGCTTTGATGACTCGACTTTGTTTGATGAGCGCTGAGTATGGATTTCGGGATGTTAATTAAGTGGACGTTTATGGGCCAGAGTGGCTCCGCTTTGGGACTTTAGTTTTTGTCTTCTATTTGGCTTTTACTTTTTCTGCATTTCTTTTGAGCGAGTTGCGCAATTCGCATTCCTGGACGAGAGTAATTTTAGGTAAACTTATGAAACATGTGAATGCGACTATTATTCAAAGCTTAAATATTGACGATAAAAGCTATGCAATCTGGGATAAAAAAAATATATACTGCATCCTAATGAATGTCTTGCCAGACTTGGCGTGTATCTACTGAATCATAAGCGTGTATGTAGGTATTACCAATGTTATCTTCCACTGACCACATCTATCACGATGTCTTCATCACTCCAAAGGCTAAGTTTTACAGTAACGTCAGATCTAGCTGGCCGTCTAATAATAGAATAGCTTTCATAACTATTCTTCATACGCTTCACACACGCCTGCACACATCAGCATGCAGAACCGAAAAAAAGCCGACGTTTTTACACGGCGCGCGATTCCGAGGCACGATGTAATCTCAAAAAAAATCCCATACCATTACAATGGCTCCTCTCCGCTCAGTAGTCCAGCGGGCAAAAACCAAAGAGCAATCAGTGGAAGACCCGCGCGCTAGTCCAACAACAATGCGGCTCGCGTCCGCTTTTGTTGTGTGTGCGGGCGTATATATACGGCAAATCGATTGGCTAACGCAGCGCGCGAGCCCGATTTCTCCGGGAGCGATGCATCAGGAGGCCGCGCGGTAAATCAGCCTGGAATCTAATCGAGGTGCGCGTTTTCGCTGTCGCAGAATCACCGACGCGCACAGCGACATGCGATAGCTAGCCCAACATCGCGAGATATGCAAGCGTGCGCGGGAGCGGGCTGATTCCACGATACCTTGACACGAACGATGTGGGTTTGCTTGCCTCGGAATTATTTGAGATAACTTTGTTTATTTGATATTTGGATTGAGCTTTGACTTCGATGGCTGACTGAGCTGACTGTATCTACTTAGAGGCTTGTTGTTAAGCGTTTAAGTGAATTAATAGAAAAGATAAATTCTAACACACTCGAAACCATTATATTTTCTTCATATATTCTGAAATGACAATTATACAATAAATGTTGCTTTATTATGTTTAATTAATAATTTTACGCCAATAACTTTATAAAAACTAATTTAAGTCAGAAAGTTTTCAATAGACTAATCAAACTACTGGCTACAAAACCATTCTATGAGCCATGGCATGCATAATGATGCTCTCAATATATCCCGAGTGTAATTCTTTATGGCTCCGAAATTCTCGGTTGCATATAATTACTTAATTGTGGATCGCGCTCGATTTCGACCTGTGTTAATCTCGTGGCCAAGCTGAATTATATGCGCGCTCGAAAGCGCTAGCGTGAAAAATGAATCATTAACATCGTATTCTGTCTAATCTACAATTTTGCACAACATGGGCTTGGGAAAATCTCTCTGATGTATCCTCCCTTTTTCAAGAGCGCGTAGTAGTTAATCATAATCGAGGGATATGACGAAAAATGAACCTTTTACCTCGTATGATCAGAAAAGTTGAATTGGATATTATAGAAGTAATGATTATGAGGTGAATTTAATTTTTCAGCTGTTGATTTAATATTTTGTTTTAATATTTTTGGATCGATTAAAAAGCCTATCCTACCTCCAGACAATTAACACACAAAAAGAACAATAAAAATTAAATATGGACTAAAAATAGTATACAATATTATACCAGTTTTTATTGTTTTACTATTTTTATATTTATTCATTCCTTTTTTTGTTAAAGGGTGGAAGAAAACTTTTTTTTATTGTGCATTTATTTATGTTTTTATTGTTAAGAAAAATGTGAATCATTTTAATAATTTAATAATATACATTAATTATTCTACAATAAATCTTAAAAAGTTTTTCTTTCAAATTAATCATAAATCATTAAAAAGGAAAACGAAAAGAAAAATAAATTCTACTAGACTTGATGAAATACAAACGCCATTTGCTCGATTACCTTGAATATTGCACACTCGAGAAGTGTCAAAAGTGTACGCGTCGGAATAGACGAAGAAAAATAATTCATTGCTCTGCACAGAGTTCATTGTGCTAAAGCGTTAAGTCATCCGTGAGAGAAATCTCGTTTCGCGATGAAAAGAGAATTAGAAAAGCCGAAAGGGAGAATGATAAAAAAAAACGGAAAAGCAAAAAGTGAAGTAGGACAAAGGGAGAAGGGGAGAGAGGGAGGGCGAAAGAGAGAAAGCTAGATAGAGAAGAAAAAACGAACATATCCACGGATCATTGCCACCCGACGGCAATTATGTCGTCGTCTGCGCCCCATTCCTGAGCTTTGATGCGAACCTCGCTCGTTCGAACGAAGTAGAGCACCGAGAGAGGGAAATAGCGTACACCACAGCAGAGCTTTTGTACTCGGCAAGCACAAAATAGGGGGCTTCGTGTAGCTCGGGTCGTAAAGTTAGAGAGAGGCGGGAGGATTGAGTTGCTTAGCGATGAATGATCTGCTCGAGTGGTACGTACGACCGATTCTCCTCGGTTTTCTGCTCAGCGGTACACGTACGAGACCATTGGAGGCAGATTAGCCACGTCCTGCTCGAACGTCTTCCTACTTCGGTGCTTCTGTTCCGTCTGCTTCGAGTTCACCTCACCCTCTCTCTTTTTTTCGCTTTTTTCATTCATTTCTTTCATAGTTACCGCTTCACCGATATCAATACAGTTGCTTAGCGCCAGACAGTAGTGTACCCGTCAATCGAGACGCAGTCTTTGATGTTTTCAGTCGAAAGGCTTTTTTAATTTCAGCGATGATGATTAAATCAAAATATTTTAAAAGATACATTTTTTTCCGATATAATTTAAATTCAAATTTAGATATGAAATTTCTCAATAATTTAAAAATTGCTGAAAACATTTGATGCTTGTGAAAGTCGAAGAATCAAATGTGTGATCGAATTTTGAAAGTATTAACTATGAAATATTGTATGAAAATTTTAAGTTGTATCTTAATTTGTACATCTTCATCATTAGCTTCACAGTAAGTAATTTAAGAAAATGTCATTGTTTAATCGCTGATATTCGAACTGTCCGCCCGGATTTTACAACTTTTCAAATTTATTGTAGAGCGAATTTATTTTTGTTTTGTTCATACTGTAAATTTGTTCATCTTAAATTAAACCTTTTAAGAAAAAGGAGTTTTAAAAAGTTGCTTGAAATTGTTTTTAAAGATATTAAATAAAAATTATTAAATTAAATATTATCACTATTAGTAGAGCGACTTGATAGATAGTTTTATTTCAGTATTTCAATATTTAATATTTGGTTAATTTCGATCAAATTTGTATTCCATTATCTCAAAATCATATATTACGTAGTTGAACTTTCGTACACAATAAAACGTATTAATTATGTTATTTAATGTGTGCATACGATAAAATATCAGTCTACACAGACAATTCGTATGTATTTTGCGTAGCGAGTCAAAACTAACGATTGGTCTGTATACGTTGGCGTACATAATCAATAATTTTCAAGTGCCTTTAAATACACACAGGATAAAGTACAACATTATCAGAATGAATTACAAATGCCCAAATACATACTCAAAAATTATTAGTTGCTCCATTTTATTTATAGTATTAAATTATCTGGGCTAATTTGTTTAAAAAATTTAGACTACATTTTTTGTTAATATTCAATAAGTAAATAAAGAAAAAAATTTTAATATAAACTTAAAGAAATTAATGGTACTTATTTCAAAATCAAATACAAAGCAAAACTATTCGTGAAAAATTCGCTCCCCGAATAACCTTTCACCATCTCCGATCCGCGAAATTTACCAAACGCGCGCGAATCAATTTTCACGCGCGTGTCGCACATAACCAAACGCGAAAGATGATCGATTGGCGTGAACGCGGCAAATTGAACGTTTTGGCGGCGCTTCGTTAGCATCGTTCTCGAGAACCTCGCTCAGAAATGATCTCACGTTATCTAGCGATCGTTGCATCACTCGCTATGTGTGATATACATTTGAATATATACATTTGATAGATATTTTGAAGTCGAAGATGATTTGCGAATTGCGCGGGATAGCTTGCACAAATCTCTACGTAGAGTCTATTTTACTACTCCTATTTAAAGATGTGGGGTTTTTGTGGGATGTGTCGAGTCGGACAAAGGAAGCTTGAAACGACGGTGTTTCGCAAGCCTCTGGGAAGTGATAGAGGTTATAACAGATTTAAATTGTTAATAATAACGGTATTAAATATCAACAGATTACGAAGAAACTTTTTTACATATTATTTATCTTCTCAATATAGTTATAAATTTTATTAAACCTGTAATAAATATGAGTTAAAATAGTAAAATGGACCTTTACAATTTCTTAGCAAAATCAAAATTATTTTAATATTAATTTTACAAAATTATTTTTTATTATAAACTATTTTTACTACTTCTAATTTTACACATATATGTATAAAATGCATTTTCTTTTGAATGATATATGTCACTCTAAACTTGTTGATATCCCTTATATCTAACAGAAGTTATGGAAGCCACTTTTAGAAAGAATCTTTTTGTCAGACGCTTTATTTAAGAAATTTTGATCAATTGACAAAAACTTTATTGAAATTTTTTTATTATTGTTTCCTATAATCTTTAGTTTGAGTAGTAAAATTTTAAAAATATTTTAAATATTAAATATGACTAAAGACATTTTTTTTCAGCAACAAATTTTGAATAATTGTTTTTTTTTCTTTTTTAATTTTGTTCAGACTTGAACTAAATAAGTTTTAAAAGTACGACGGGAAAAGGTTCAGGAAAAACTGAGCAAAATTAGATA
>UELX01006050.1:0-11819 GCA_900480035.1 Eupelmus urozonus | reverse complement strand
CGATACTGGTGCGTAAGGTGATTTTTGCCACGTTCGACTTTTCACCCTCGCTTCGCTCGGGCGAAAAACGTCTCGCGTGGCAAATAATCACCTTCCACACCCGTATCGAAATGTACTATTACTTGTTCTAATAAGAAAAAATTTAAAACTCATCTTTGATATTTTTAAAAATAGTATGCAGTCAATGTTTATTTTCAAAAAACTTAATCAATAAATTTTACATTCGGGGATGCAAAATCTAAAGCAAGCTATTTGTTGTATCAGTTTTATAACAGTTTTTTTGAACATTTTCAAAAGTCTGAAATATACACACAATCTATATGCAAAATATCGAAAAAACTTAATGGAAAAATTCATTTTATTCGGATCGTTTCTACCAAACACGGTTATATATTCTACCTATACCACCTCGGACATCGTTCGTGCATAAATTAAACCAAATCATGTTGGGAGTCCCGGTCGAGTTCTACATCGGATCCGCCTTTTTATATCCAGCGCCAAAGAAAACCAGATCTTATATTCCGCTAATTGATTTTTTCCTTTAGTTGCCGATTAATTTAATCCGTTTTTAACAGTTTCCAGAAATTTCACTTCTACTTCTGTATACACGAGAGTGTGGAATTCAGCTGTTATTAGATTCTTAGTATCGATTTAAATTTAAATTGGTAGTCTGTAGTTAGTATAATATTGGCTAGATAATGAAATTTTTGTAATTACTACTAATAGTAATAAGTTCTTTAGACAAACTTTGATTAAAATGATAATTGAAACTTTATTAAAGAATTAATCGGTTATAGTACATCTGAAATTCAGTTAAAACAACTTTAATTAATGAAACGATATTATACTTTAATGTTATTCATAAATACTACTTTTAAAAAACCTGTAACAAAAAATATAGTTTTAAACAGCATCTACATCAATCTTTTCCTAATCTCGCCAATTCACAAATTTTTAATCCAACTATCTCCTCGACCAACTAAATTAGAACTCATTCCACCTCACTAATCCATATTTCAAGCAACAAAAAAACGCATATTTCCAGATCATCCGTCACGCATCGCGGCCGATTCACCCCGCGTTTCCCAACAACAGCCCGTCTTGCATAACCCACGACTAACCCGATTTTCCTCGCGCATCGCGGAGTCCTCGTGCCGCCGGCGAGACAATAAAGTGCGAACATTGCGGCGAAGGTCGCGCCGATTTTTCTCGCCGCGTGCGGAGAGAATACGACCTTTCACTTATGCGTGCGTGGACGCGTGGAAAATCGAAGAAAAAGAGACGGAGACGTGCGCGGAATCCGAGGACGGCGCACTCTGGTTTTGCCGATTGTCCGAGTTCCTTCGTGGAAACGGAGTAGCATCGAGGTTTATGGCTTTCCCAAGTGATTTAACTGCCGACGTGGATGGTTGGTTAATTTGAGGGTTTGTAAATTCGAGGTTTGGGTGATTGATTATTGGCACTGAGGTGTACGCGAGCTTTTTATTCAAGGATGATTACAGCAGTTGAGATAGTGCTTCGGTGGAATTTACGAAAGTGAAAATACTCATGAGTGATAACAAACGTCTAATTAAATTAGTACAGAAAATTAATAAAAATTTATGAAATAATAATCCATTATTTTGCCGAGAAGGTGTTACCCTACGCCCCGAAGCTACAAAAGTGAATCTCCAAACACAAATTAAAATTACCTCCTGCGGAAATCAGCCGCCTCCAATAAAACCTGCCGCCGTCCCATCGCACCTATATAAGCACCGTCCATCAACTTCGCATCCCGACAAGTGAATTTAGAAAGTCCCGACATTGTAGGCGGACTCCCGAGCCGGACAATCGGCACGTGTTTACAGCTTGGTAACGGGAATCCCCGCCTCGCCGTCGCGGAAATATTTGCTCGCAGCTCCTTCTTTTTTTTTTGCGGGAACGACGGTTGATCGCGGAGGTTTTTGAGGAGCGGATGAATTTACGGAAATTCATCGAGTGGCTTTGATATTGGTTTTTTTTTGGGTGGGTTATTTAAGGACTTGAGTATGTTGCACAACTGAGCCTCCTTCGCGAGCTTTTAATTGATTGCAGGTCGTTTTGGGTGATTATGTGATTTCTGTTTATTCATGCCATAGTGCAGGTTTTGGTTGGAAAGGATTTAAGAATGTAAATCTTCTTTCGTGAAATTAATTACCTACAGCAAATAAAACTTTATCAAAATTAATCGTTTTTAATTATGTAACTTCGTAGGCTAAGAAGCAACTGAACTTTCGTTATACGATGACTTTTAAAATAAAATTAATTCAATTAATAAAAATATGGCATAAATAAAAAGAGAATAGGATATTTCTAACTGTTACATATGCTGAGGGTTTAAATATTTGACATAACGGTTGTATTAAATAGTTAAAAAATGACTCACCTTTTTGTTTGTTTAGCTTTTTAATTCATCTGGCTTCATGATTTCTAATTTCTCTTTGAATCACACAATAGACTTTATAAAAACACTTCTTGGCTACTTCATCTATTCGAGTAGAAATACGCGATGACGGATATTTATAACTGATTTATCATGTATCACTTTTAGAAAATCCTAGTTATATCCTATTAATCCTATTATAAGTTTTGATTTAAAACTGTATAAATCACTGATTATTTATATCAATAATAAATATAGCTAATAAATATAAACACTTTTCATAGTAAATATACGTTATATAAAACATATAAAATTCGACAAATCGAAGCCTTCTGTCAGTATAAATTAGTGTTTGAGATACGATTATACCGATAGGAGTTTGTTGAAATCGTTTTTTTTTTTCTTTGTTTTTGGTGTACACTATCACCCAGGTACTTTTGCCCACCCTGGACCAAAGTTGCCAAACCTTTAAAGATCTGTATTTCAACATAAAATTATAGTACAAAATCCTGGGGAATGTCTATTTAAAGATTTTTTGAAACCCGTTCAAGTAGCGTAAGTGATGGAGACGAAAGTAATTTCTTTTATTTTATCACGGCTAGGATAAAATAAAATGATGGCGATATTTAATAATCCGAAACTTAATTTTTAAGTCAAACATTGTAGAATAATTTTGTAAAAAGTATTGAAAATCTTAGGTCAATCTTTGAAATAATGTATAATACGATATATTATTATTTTTCAAAAAAAGTGATAACAGTTTCTTTTTTACGAAAAAGCATGTTTTTTAACACTTTGCTGTATTTGCATTAAAAACAAGCTTTTCTGTACTGTCTAACTATACTTTATGTTAAAATACACAACTTTAAAACTTTTATGAATTAGTCTAAGGTGTGCATAAGTAACTAAATATGACTAATATGTAACTGTATATTCAATTAAATGGTTATGGTACATTACACTTACAATGGTAAATGTCAAGATATTGCTTTAAATAATACCAAAATACAAAGTTGACCTACCTGTTCTCGTTCTTGCTGCTTTGGGAAATATCTAATAAGCGCCTGTCCATTAATTGTAATTTTTCCTGAACCTTTGCCTCTGACCGTTACTGTACCACGTGCGGATTTCCTCATGCAATCTGCAATAATTAAACTATTAATATTTTAATATAATTTAATCATAATTTTAATATAATTAATTTATTTTTATTAACCTGGTACTGTGATAAAAGGTCTCCCATCAGAATCAACCTCTAACTAAAAGCATAAAAACTATTTAATTATATACATTAATTATTTACTTAATGGTTTTAATATGTGTAATTACCGGAGTAATCGTTAGAGATGATATAACTGTTTTTCTTTCAGTTCTGTATTTCATAATAAAATCTTTGGCTTGATACGCATATGGATGATCAATTAACCTTTGAAGCGTTGAAATAAAATATTCATACTGGAAAATATTGTAAATACATTAAATTAAAAATTTTTAAAGAAAAACTGTAATTAAAAGTTGAAATTACTCTCTTACTTGAGTATCCCAAATGTTTTCTAAAATTAGTGATTCAAAATCTTTTTTTGACAACCAATCAGAAGATGATAACATCCTAAATAGTATAAAGTATTAATAATTAATGAAATATATTGTCTATATATAAAAATACTCTATCTTACAATTGGGTTTTTGGATCAGGAGCGACACCCTTTCTTATCATATCATCTTCTAGGGCATTTAAAGACTCCATTTGTTCAACAATATCCTAAAATTATAATTTATGAATAAGAAACAATAAAGCAATATTATTTAAAGTAGTTAAGAAAATTTTAACTTACATAGAGAGTTTGATAATAGTTTGCCTTTGTAGTGTAAAACATTGGATGGAACGGTCTTCCTGTTTCATCAAATTGAGCTGCTTTTCTAGGAGGAAACAATTCTTCTGGAGGTTTCATAACAGGCCTTGCAGCTTTATCGAACAACCCTGATGGCAACAAATACTCAATTGCTCTCTGTAATGTAAAAGAATTTATTAAATACAACAAAGATTTCAATGAAGCAATAAATTTTATGAAATTTCAATATTACTTCAACATCTTTTTGTGTGAAATGCTCTGGATCTTCTCCCATCATATTTGCTAAGTGGCGCTTTCCTATATTGTATTCTTCTTGCTCATGCTTCATAAACTGATCTAAGAATAAAATTATAAATTTAAATAATTTTTAATAAAGTATATATAAAAATTAACTTTTCAAACATAAAATTGTGTATTATTTAATACCAATTACAGTAAATCTGCATTTTAGTTTAATGTATTCATGAAAAGTATAAATATAATTGTATCTTTCAATAATGTTATTTTAAATATAAATAGGCAAAATTGAATAAAACATAAGTAATGAATAAAGACAAATTATAAAACATTAACACATTCAATACACGTCTATTGAAGAAATTGATACATAAAAATCTTATAAAATTTCCAAAAAAAAAAATTAATTCTTTATTCAAGTAAATAAATTAATACTCACCATGAGCTTTAGCTCGTTCTAAATAAGCCAACATAGCTTTACTCATTTTCTTTGGTCCCTTTTCAGCTGGTGCTGTTTCATTAACTGCTTCAGCTGCAGTTGCAGTAGAGTATAAACAAACATTGTTCTGCAATCAGAGTAAATAAGATTCTTTATTAAAATTCCAAAACATCGTTGATCATAAACAAATTGATTGATTAAAAAAAAACGTATTTATAATATACTTTAAATCAATTAACCCCATTCAATCATTAAATAAGCCAATTCAAACAAACTTTTCCAACAAAATCAATCCTTTAGAAGCAAGGTTAGGCCCGGACCAAAACGTGCTCCCATCCCTCCAAAACAATAATTCACAAACATCAAGCTCACCGTCCGATTCGGTATCCTCCTCAGCAAATTCGCCGCGAAGCTACCCGGCTTGACAACACTTTTAAAAGTCGCCAATTGGGAAAACAGCGAGCTCGAGACTGCCATTCTAAAAATGTGTATCCGGCAGCCGTTTGTTATTGTGCTCCGCTGATTTTGAGGTTAGGCGGGCGGCTCAGCTGCTGCTGCTGCGGCGCGGCGGCTGGCTCTCTTTTTTCAAAAGTCGGAGCGGATCGGCTGCGAAAGTCGCGGGGACATCAGCTGATCGGAGAGTGGTTTTTTAAATTCGTCGTTTAGAGAGATTGAAGGGCAAGATGAATAAGCCTTGCAGAGCTTTTCCTTCGGAGTATCAGTCGGAGTACACGAAGAAGAAGGTGGCGTTGAGGAAACCGTGAGTATCGTTTTTTTGAAAGGGGATAGGGAGATTTGTCGGTCTTTTTTAGGGTATGATTTATTTATTTATTATTATTGTTCTTGCTATAGTATTATACATTATTAAATTATTAATATTTTTCAGGGTTAATAAAGTTTACTTACAAGGAAGAGCTAGTGCGTGCGAGATATAGGGATTTAAACTTTGAGGATCGATTTCTGATACCTAAAACGAAGACCAGTGCTCATAGTATCGTAAAATAGGCTTTTCAATACGAGTTATATTAGCTATTACTTGTTAACTATTTAATCTCAAATATATATATTATTTTCTTTAAAAATGATATTTACTTTATAAAAAAAAACTAAATAGTGGAATTTGCACTAACAAATAGTTAAAAATTCACTACTTTATCGTTGATATTCATTCATTTATCATGAATATTCACTATATAAACCGTGAATTTTGACTATTTCTGAGTGGGAATTTCACTAAATATAGTAATTAGTAGAGTATTCTGCGCTATTTAAAATTTACAGAATAAATATTTGTGTTATAGAAATCAGAGAAATAATAATAATAAAACTAGACGCGAAATCTCAGATGCAAACATTAACTCATTAAAAAATATCGATTCTTTCGGAAGCATAAAAAATTAGTAAATTTCTCCGAAAATAATCCATATTTGCTTATATCATCTGAAAAAGTAAATATTTTTTAACAAAGTTTATATTAAAGCTCTTGTTGCATAGGTTTATCATCTATTTCTCCAATTTCTATAACACAAACATTCAGATGAAAGAAATATCATTTTTATAGCAAATAACATATATTTGAGATTAAATAGTTTATAATTTGGAAAGAAAGGCTCATTTCACAATACTGCAAAGACTGGTTATCATTTTTAGCTATCAGAAATCGATTCTTAAAAGCTCGTTCAAATGCCTTTCCCGCCCACTCTGATTTCTTCTTATTAGTTTACAAAATAGAATTAAGTTTTATTTTATAACATTAACTATATAATTTAAATAAAAAATTTATCTTAAAGAATGAATAAAAATAAAGAAATAAGTTATTTTTTTTTAAAAGAACTTTCATTTTGCTTCTTTCAGCTTATTTTAATCCATACTTATAATTATTAGAATTAGTGCAACAATAGTACATTACGTAATCAGTGCGGGAAGTAGGTGATTCCGGCACGGGTGTAGTTTGTCGCCCGAGCGAAGCGAAGGTGATAAAAATACCTGTGCGAGATCACATACTTCCTGCACGTGTTACGTACATTATTTTTTCATACAAGGTGTAGGAAGTTCGTTCTGTACGATTTGTCATGTGGGAAGTGTTCTCATTTCTGCGCAGCTCTTGAACGTGCAGGAATGGGACACTTTCCGCACGAGAAAGCGTGCGGGAAAACGGACTTCCCGCACGCCGTGTGGAAAAAAAAAATTATCAATGATTACAATTTAATTGTGTAATTCATTTTTCATGAAAATAATCGCGAAATTGTATTTTCTAAATCTGAAAAAAGATGATATGCTCTACGTTTATTTCCATTTGTTTTATCTAATTTAAGACTTATTTTTTAATTGTTAAAGTTTTACGTGGAAGCTATACTTCCCATAAGAAAATACTATATCAATTTTCAGGCCTTTTCTCAAAAAGCCATAAGCTTAACATAAGCTCCATTTTTTGGCAAAAAAGTCTTCTTTTAAATTTCATCAAAATCCTAAGAGATTCATCTTTCCTCACAAGCTTCATATATTCGGTCCCAATCCCACTTTAACCCACCAAAAAAAAAAACCACCTGCACCAACGCGTCCTAAATTCCACTTTACAATCACTATACCCCCCTCACAGCTACCCGATGACACTGGACTGGGACGACGACTATCCCGTAAAGCCTCTGAATCACGAGGAAGCCGAAAAGCTCCTCAAAAAGCTCATCCTCGATAACTACAACAGCCTTTACCGAGTCCAATACCAGGACCGCAGCAAACGCACTGAACCGCAAGAAGAAGATGAATTCGGCATGGGCAACGAACTGGTGGCTTACATTAACAAACTCTTCTTCAGCCCGCCGCCAAAGAAAGTGCCCAGGGTACCCTATACGGCCACTCGAGGTATATTCTGAAAAAGATCGATTTCAGGCTGAGTAGATTGTATATACTTTAAACAGGATACATTCACTGTTTATATATAAATCTATATACTAAAAAAAACGATTATGCTACCTGAAAAGTAAATTTTTTTTTTGGTCGTTACAGTGATTGGGTACTCAAGCCCTGAAACTTTGCGCAGTACGTTCTCCAGTTACCAGGACAGTTACAGCCGCGTAGGCGGCGCGGTTATTCTGAAGAATTTGAGAAAAATGGTTGCAACAGCGAAGCGTACGAAGATCATTCAAAGGATCACCCAACAGATGGAGGCGGAGGAACAGCTCGTCTTTGATGAGTGATGTATAAAGTAATTGTTGATTTATTTGAAGAATGGATTTGGAGAACGAAGTAGACGCGAGATTTGTTTCTTATTGTAAAGGGATTACGATGAAATTTTTGGTGGGGGAATTGCTGCTTTTTGTTGTTGCTTCTTGGAGAGAGAGAGAGAGAGAAAATTTTTCAAAGACTGGATTATTATTAAAAGATTTTTTTTAAATCATCGTTGTACTTTACTTTCGTTGAACTGATGAATTTAGAGTTTAATCGCTGGCAAGAAAGTATGTGTGCTATAACTGCTAGTAAAATCCACAATTAATAGAAATCCGTTTGGCGTAAGAAGAAATTATGTTGGTTCAAGGAAGGAGTTTTCTTGTACATGAAAAAAAAAGCTGTTAACTAGTACAGAGATGATGTCATTTTGAAGAAAAAAAAATTTGCTTAAAAGAAATTGGTTTTTCATTGTCATCCGCTTTTATATCGGTAACAGGCAAAAATGTCAGAATGAGATCAGAGAAATTAATTATGCAGCTTCCCACGGTAAAACAACCACATAAATCCATTTTACATTCGAGAAATTGAATTTTAATGTTTAAAGGTAAGCGCGACATCAGAGAAAGTTTAAAATTAACACTACTTACAATTCATTACGGCACTAAAAACGAAAAAATCGTGACTCTAACTTTTTTCTTGCTGTAGTGGTAAAACCTACCATGCATATTAAAAGCTCGGGACCTTATTTAGTAGTGCACTTATCCTTCTGAAAGTTATTGAAATGATACAAAAGAAAGAATATAACTGTATTTTAAAATAAAGGAAATCAACAAATATTATTTATTTGTCAAAGCATACTGTATTTTAATTATTTTACTTTTTTATTCTAGTATACATTTGTCGCATTATCTGACGTTATATATCTTCCTACTTTCCGATTTCGTCAAATTAACTGTTTTGTAGAGTATAATAAAGAATACTCATATGATTTCCCTAAATAATATTTAAACATTTTTAAAAGCAGAATAAATAAATAAATTATACTTAATGTAAAACTCGACTAGATGAGTGATAAGTAGTCGCTTAGTAACGCGGAGTTGTCGGGTCACCTGAAATTAATAATTCATCAAACTTTTTGAAAAAATGAAATACACGGCTCGAACTTAAAACGTGACGAAGAATATCGGAAAACATTTATGTTCATCGGGAATACTGAAAAGTACAAACTGAAAAGTACAAAATTTATTAAAAAAAGAACAAAAAAAGGAAAAATAATTTTATTATAAAAAATTAATTATCTTAATTGATTTTTGTTAAATAATTTTTAAAACAATACTTTTTACTTATGCAAATAGAAAACAGTATTGTTCTTTTCTACAAAACAATTAAATATAAGACAAAGGAGGTACTTTATCTTGCAATACGATATTTTAAAAAAAAATCAAAATTATACTGCTTTAAAAATCAAGACAAAAAGCTTTTTATAAGATCATTCGATTTCGACTGTCACTTGTAATCTCAAGTTTTCAACTTTCCGCAAAATTTTCAGAGTCAGTTAACTTAACCTTTAACAATTAATTTATATGAATTAGTACATCCCCGTCACAAGTAAAATGCTTTTCGAATCGGATGACGCGCCAGGCTATTTCACGTCTATATACCAAGTTGAATATGTTCCGAAACGCGTTCGAAAGATTTTTAAAGCTAAACCAACTCCCCCAAAAATTGGAGATAATCCAATAATGGAAGCCTACAGGGAGCATTTGTACACCGAAAAAAAGAACGAACGTTTCCATCCGCTTAAACGATCGGAAAGTCTACAAACATACTTAGATAAGGTAATGTGTATTGTTTTACACCTAGTTATTTTAAAACTTGAAATAATAATTCATCATAATAATATAAATAACGATAAATAAAGATAGACAACAGCTTTCACATTTTATAAACAAAATAGTTTTTATTATTACCATCATATCATCATTCTGCGTTATACATCGTGTATAATATATATAATTATAATAGGTGCGATGCGAGCATCCAAATTTAAAAAAGTTCCTGCCGCGCTGTTCGCCGGACGAGTCACTCATTGAGCTTGAACAAAAAAAGCTATTCAGAAGCGTCTACCAACACAGTTATTCCAAAAACTTAGGCAAGAACTATTGCGCAATACCCTACGATATACATTTTTTCCTTTTTAATTCATGGTTTATATTTTATAATCGGTTAAAAAAAAAATTCTCTACATCTTGCGCTCTCGGACCCTTCCAAGCATATTTCTCACTGCTTTTGATGTCACATGACTTTGTCGAAGAATATATTCATACATGCAGTTATTTTAGAACTAATTCAAAGCATAATAACATAGATTATTTAAGGGTAAATCCCTTTTTTGGTGTTTTTATTATGAGATTTTTTTCTTAAACAATATATTCTCAATTTAAATTTAAATACAATTATTACATTAAATTCGAACTGTTTCAAAGTAGCTTCAAACAGCACACTTAAGCTGTATTGTATATTGACTTGAAGCTTTTTCATTTTTGATTTTTGTTGGAACAATTCACTGCATAATTTATAATATTTTCATTATTAATATGCTTGAAAGGGTTTAAAAAAGAAGCAATTGTTAGTATATAAACCATTTACAATTCGTATCCCAGGCTCAGTCTGTCAAGTATCTTATTAAATTCATATTTAAGCATACAGTTAGATGTAGGATTCTTTTTGAATAATTATTAAAATATTACTGATTAAGGTATGACTTTGGTGAATGGTTTCTCATATTTCATACTTTCAAAATTTGTATATATCATCATCAAGACATTTTTAGAGGGCCAAATATTTTTTTTAATTCTTAGATGTTTAAACAAATAATTGCAAAAAAATTTCTATAATATTTTAAGTTAAAACACTAGTCATACCTTAAGTATTACAATACATAGATGATGAAGATCACAAAGAATCGGCCGAAATTGAGCTACCAGAAAATTATTCGTTGTCCGAGACCCTATATCAGAAATATTATAGATCTCCTTGTGAGCTTGCTTGCGGTGCTAAATTAAAACCGAGAAATACTAGAAAAGTGCCTGATAATTTAGGACCAAATGAAGAAGAACGAAAAATACTTCGCGTTAGGTTAGTTTGAAAACAAATATTGTAGATACATTTTTTATACTTAAAATTATAATTTATTTACACTTTTTTTCGTAAACTAATTCAAAATTTTATTAATTTGTGTTTTTATATTTAACAAAGAACTGGAGAGTCGGAATATCAAGCTTTCATCAATAAAGTTGGACAACGAGTAATGAAAGAACAATTTTTCGGTCCGCCGATTCCTGTAGATCCACCAGAGGAGCACATAAAAGGTCCCGATAGTGAAAGAACGATTTGTTCGCAGATTATGATGAACGCTTCAAATAAGCATGTACTGTCACAAGTATTTAATTAAGAAAAAGAAAAAACGGTGTATCTTAACAAAACTGAAATCCTCTATTTTGAATTTACATCATGATCAATATATAATCTTAATAGTCGTTTTTTTAGAATTATTACAAAAGAAGAGTACATTTTTTATATTATCTTTATTTAATTATTTCTCATTTTTCTAAGATTTTTAAATTATTTATTCACTCTCATTCTTACAAAACAGTCACCAAATCATTCATACACATGCAGACGTTTATGTACAATAAGGAGCAAGAAGAGTCTAAGATTA
>UELX01006049.1:0-11820 GCA_900480035.1 Eupelmus urozonus | reverse complement strand
ATGAGAGGAGAAAAAAGATTTCTCTTATTGATCTTTGCGAACCATGATGTTATTTATTCAAAATTCTTCACAAATTAAAAATGTCGACGTTTCGGAGGGATTAGTTACCTCCCTATTCATGAGACTTGAGTAATCGTAAAAAAAATTTACGTGTCGCATTAAAAATTACAAGCTTCAAAAGAGGCTTTGTGAAAAATTTTGAATAAATAACATCATGGTTCGCAAAGATCAATAAGAGAAATCTTTTTTCTCCTCTCATCAAATGAATTACGACCAGCGAACGATAACTTCTCCATCTATTAGTTTTTAGACTGTTTCTCAGTAATCTAAATACATATATATAAGTTATTATATACTATAATAAACAATTTTTATAACACAGATGACTCAGATTTTTTATTTTCTTTATAATAAATTAACTATAGAACTTTTAATTTAAAAAAAAACTTCACATTATTTGCTTAAACAATTGAAAATTCTGTTTGGAATTCGTTTTAAGATTACTATTTGACTAATTTCAAATATAAATCTAAGAAATTTCGTCATGCCTACGTAACAATAAACACTTAAAAGTCCATAACCATTTTATTTATCCGGCCACCCAAAATCCGTAAACAAGATCGAAGCGGAGCAATTGAAAAAGCTCGCAGCCTTCCCCATACCCGAACTACAGCGTCAATCAGTACATCAACGCTCTCCCCCCATACTCCTTTCTCTAAGTCACTTAAAGCGCTCTGATAACTCCCCTACTATCACTCCCCTACTCGCGGCTCGCGGCCGCCTCCTCCGCGGAAATGCGCAAGCGCTCCCGGAAAAGCGAGACAGCTCCATGCGCGACAAAGGAAAAAGCCTGCGCCTCCGTGAGCTGCGACTCCCCAGTCCCCATACACGAGCGAGTCTCAAAAGTATAAGAGAGAAAAAAAAAACGAAAGGAAAGCCAATCGTGCGCAGGGGGCTAGTCAGTCGTGCGCGACTCTCACCTTCCCCCCAGCCTCCTGTACACATATATACGCGCGCAAGAAAACTTGGCCAGTCGAGTCACGACTGGCGCGCGCGAAAATGAAAAGTCCGAAAAAGTTGCGCGCTTTCTCCCCTGGGACCATACGTCCGGCTCTCTATATGCTCTCTCACTCTTGTGACGCAGAATCGACGACTCTTGTGTCCTTTATTGTGTATATGATCGGCCGATCGGCTTTTTTCCCTTTGTGCAAGTTTTTATTATATAGCTGTGCGCGTGACGAACGCTCGCAATAATATAAGCGAGCCGTCCGAATCGAGGGATAATAATAATAATAGAGCGATCATAGAAATAGATCGGCTGATAATAATAAGGAGGGGATACGCTTTTATCAGGGCTGCAGCTAGTGGAGTAAAAGCTTCCTTCCTACGGCGCGTGCTGCCTGCGATTGGAAACAATTAAAATTCTCACGCGAAATTTCAATAAAGCGTTAATGCCGAATTATTTAGATTAGATAATATTATATCGTTTCTTTTTTATTTATATACATGAGTTTATGATGGTTTGTCGTTCTAAATTAAATAGTATTAGATTGCATTTCACTAGAATTTTTATCTCTTGTTAGAGCGATATAATTTAATAGTGCGAAGAGTGAAAAATTGATTAAACTGATTTTCGGAAGTGAAATCTTGCTTTCTACTGGGAATCGTTACTTGAAAGTTTAAGTAATTAATTTACCGACGGTCAATTTTTAATGCTTAGTCTATATAAATAAAACGTTAGACACCTAGCGAAAACTATATTTTTCACCACTAACGTCTTAAAAGTTTGTAAATTTATCAATAAAAAAACAGCGCAGTCAAACAACAGCCACCACTCGATCCTACACTCAAAATCCAGCCATGGCAAGATAAGCCGCAGCAAACAATTAAAAATAAACGATCAAATCCGCTCTCACGCAGCCTGAATCCATCGTGCGTCGACCCACACCAGACGCGCACTTCGGCAGGATTCATCGACTTTTAATGGCTTGGCGCGCAAATCTAGATTCCATCAAGCGTCCGCCGCAAGCTGCGGCTCTGTATTCCCCTCTTATAGACCCGACGCGACCGCGGAACGGTTTACATAGCTGTCGGCACTCCCGCTATCGTCGATATCTTCTTCATTAGTCGGCGCGTCGGTGCTTTGCTCGCATCGAGTTTATACAGCGGCTAGTGGACTTTTAATATTCTCGACGCGAAAAGATAAGGCTCAGTTTGGAGTTGAGCGTTTATATTAAAAAAAAAACTGTTTCGCTTGTAAGCTGAGACGAGTAATTGGACGACTCACGGAATTTCAGAGCTCGTTATTGCGCAATTGAGCGCAATCTCGCTTTCATTACTATATTATCCGGATTTTTCTGCTCAATGGTTTTAACGGTCAGATCTTTTGGTCGAGTCACGTCGTGATTATGATTATTTTTTAGATCTTGTAACTTGAGCTGTTGTTTGGGGCAATAACTATTAGCTAACCATAAAGTTCAAATGGGATTCCAATGATCCTTTCTGAGTAAGCGTAATCAAAGGGAAAACTTGGAAACGATGTGATTCCTAATAGCTGTGAGTTCGGAAACTTTGGAACCAAATTAGTCACGTGAACGTTACGTCTCTGTCGTTTCCGATGATATATTATTATTTAATTTTATTTTATCAAAATATTTTTTACATTACTAAACAAATATAAAATATTTGTTTTATGCATATTCTAAGTAATTTTTATCCTACTATTTAAATATTCTGTATTAATTTGTTTAATTATAAGAATCGAAAATAAATAAAATGATTAAAAGAAAAATATTTATGAACTTTATTGATTAATAACGCTTTCTAAATTATTCACAAACGTAATAAAATTCTTATCTTATAAAATTGTTGTTTGTATTTATAAGTAATTACAATCCCTCAGCAAACAATAAACCAATATATAAAAACAATTTTTTTTAATTCTATCCTAATATTGAATATATAAAATATACTCTTCACATTATAAAATTCTTACAGAACATGATCACATGAATCTAAATTAGTGCATGGTTATATGTACAGAAGTGCACGATTAACGAATAAATAATCTATTAATTAATAAATACATTGAAAATCATTTCGATAAAATTTACCTTATTACTTACTAATAAGCTCAAAATATCTAAGAATTTTATTCCAAGCTTTACTTAGCCTCAGCTGATGTTTTTCAATCAGACTACCTTCTTCACTAATTTATAAAAAAAACATCGTCCTTGCATAAAATACTCTTTCCCAGCTATAAAATACCAGGCGAGCGTCGAGAAAAATAAGATCCAGGCGTAGAAAATATGCGAGCAGGAAGGAAAATACATGTCGAGTAAATGGAGCAGAAACAAATCGATCAAATAAAGCTCGCTTCGGGTAGATGTACAGATAAAATCTCGCTCAGAAGACCTGATCCTCTCAGCGTCTGTCTCCCTTCTTGTGATGCCAGTGCTTATGGGCCTCGTGTCCGCCTTTCTTGCCGTGTTTCTCCTCGTGGTGATGATGATGATCGTGTCCCTCCTTCTCATCGTGACCCTTGTGCTCGTGGTGATGGTGACCCTTTTCGTGATGGCCCTTTTTGCCGTGCTTTTTCTCTTCGTGACCCTTGTGGTGGTGGCCCTTTTTGTGGTGTCCACCCTTTTTGTGATGATGCTCTTCGTGGTGGCCGCCCTCTTTTTCAAAGTCCCCATCATCGTGGAACTCATCGAAGAACTCGGTTTTCTTCTCAAACTCATCCTGACAAATCAGTGTTAAATTATTTTTATTTAAAGAAGAATTAAACAAGTTTAATTTAATAGAATTACAAGATTTTTTTTTTTTGAAAGTCTGCTCATTTTATTTTAGACAATATGATCTAAATTAAAGTTTTCAAGTTATTAAGTATCAAATTTTATTTTTGTCGAGTTAATCAATTATTGGATAAACATAATATGTGTATATTAATGTGAAATTCGAAATAATCGAAATAATCTTCGAATAATTCCAAATTAAAACATTGATAGTAATAATGACAAGCCGTTTCTTATTTAACTACTTCTGTTTATTTCAAAAATTTCGTTTAAAAGTTTGCATAATTTATTATGTGTAAATTTTACTTTACTGCGTAAATTTACGTAAGAGAGTGTGAAAATAGGGCTACTTAAATTAAGAATCAATTTCCGATTCGCTGAGCTGCGTTTTCATCCTGTATAGAGCGGATATGCACTGATTGTTTTGATCTTAAGATTACCTAAACTTAGTAAAAGTTGTGTCACAATAATTTTTCAAGTTTTCTTTTTAGTATTGTGACTTTAATCTTGTTTACAAAATGTATCTATTTCATAAACTTTCTGTGAATTATATTGTTATTATTGAAAACCTATTTTCGTTTTGATATGAATATATTAATAATTTTAGTTTAATTCGTAAATTTAGTTTATTAATTAACTTTCAGATGATATTAATTAATAATATAATACAGATCATAATCATTACATTATTATTATTGAAACCTGTTTTCGTTTTGATATGATACATTCATAATTTTAGTTTAATTCGTAAATCTACTTTATCAATTAACTTTCAGATGATAATATAATTAATAATATAGTTTATTCTAAATAGCCAAATTCAAATAATAGTTTTCGGTTATTAGTTTTTAACCATAAGAGTATATTTAAAAACATTATCCGAAAAATCAATACTCTCTAAATTTTCAAAAAATGCGTTTACATATTTATTATAAGTGATTTAAAGTTCTATCGGCCTCAGATTACGAAGTACTTATAAAGACACAAAATTTTAACTTTTATTACAGGATCTCTACACTGATTGTGAATCTTTAAAAAAAGTATATTAATTTCATTATGAAAAACGTACTTTCTTGTCATTATGAAAAAACTAATAAATCATATAAATAATTGAAAGGAATAATATGTAATAAAAATTGATATAGCTATCGTGGCTTGGTTAAAAAATATATCAGTTTTTAAAAATGTCTTCGAATCATTTCTATATCTATATAGTGATGTCACGCAAGTTCGGTTTTTTAAATATATTTTTTGTACTCAATTTTGAAAAAAAAATTGAACTTAATTGTACTTTTTATTAGTTTTTAAGAAAATTGTCATTGGACTTAATAGGATTCTCCATGCAAGTAACATTTTTAAATTATGATTTTTGTAAAGTACGATTTTTTAAAAATATCATAATTGTGTTTACCTTTTTATGAATTACGTGTTCCCCTTTAGTACTATGTCCCTTATTGTGTTTTCCTTTTTCGGTGAAGTGTGCTTTTTTTTCACCTTCCTCGCCCTTCTCGTGATGCTTGTGGTATCCGCCCTCATCGTGATGCTTTTTGTCTTTGCCTTTCTTTTCCTCGTAGTGGTGATCGTGATGTTCTTTATCGTGGTGTCCTTTTTCAGCATCCTCGTGCTCCTCGAATTCCTTGTAGTGCTTTACATTTTGTATTAAACATGAAATAAAATCAGTTAATATTCTATGAAAATTGACCACTAAATATGTATGAAAAAATTCTCCTCAAATATAAATTTTTGGCGTCTCGTTACTTGTAATTTATACTTTTAATAATTGGAAGCTGCATTTTCATACTACTTATTTTTTTAATAATCCAGTAAAATTAATTAGCAGCCCAAAGGTATCAGAAAGTCTGTTCAAAGACTCGCATTTCCAACTTCCGCGCAATAAAAAGCCTCTCTCAATGAATATGAGTAACTCTCAGCGGAAAAATTTCAATCGATCGCCTACCTTATGTCCCTTTTTGCCATGCTCGTGATGACCGGCCTTGTGATGCTCTTCTCCGCCTCCTTCCTCCGAATGATGATCCTTTTTGGGTTTATGATGTTTCTCCTTGTGCTGGCCAGCCTCTGGGGCCAGATCTTGCTGGTCTCCGCGCTGTTGGGGCACTACCGCAGCTACCTGCTGCACATTCTGGCCTCGGGCCTGATCGTAATCAACGTACTGTGCCTGACCATCATCGTAGTCTGCCGCGACCCTCTTGAGGGCACCGCGCTGAAGGGTTGGGTAGGGCTGTAAGGGCTGCTGCTGTTCTGGATAGTCAGCAACATCTTCTATTACTTCGTATTCGTTTGGAGATTCATCTTCATCGAGCGGCTCTTCATAACGCTCGTTGTGACTGTAGCTGTATTGCTTTTTGTCAACGTTGTCGTCTTTCTCTTTATCGTCGTTTTCGTTATTTTCGGAATAATCGCTATCGTTTTCATTACTTTCTTGTTCATTCGAATTTTGTTGTTTTTCTTGTTGTTCGTTTACCCTGGTTGTTTGGGTATAATGTGGATGGTCAACCGTTGGATGTCCTATCCTTTGTTCTACGTGTGCAGTCGGAGGAGCAGCTTCTTCGTATTGTGGATCCTCACGAACTACCTTTCTTCTTGGAGGAGTATTAGAGTACTGAGTTGCTGGTGCAGGTAGGGTAGAACGAACATCTGTCTGTTCCGTCGGTGCATTCTGATGGGCGGTATTGCGTCTTAAAGGAATCGTTTGATAATTGCGTCCTGGTTTAGTTGGAACAGTGGATCGTGCTGGTGTCTGCTCCTGTCTAGTGGCAACAGTTGAGTATGGAGCTAACGGTTCATTAAGTGGGGAACGCACTTCGGTGTGCTCTTGTTTTATTGGAATAGTCGAACGCACTGCCGATCGTTGTCTTGTCGGCACGGTCGAGCGTGCGGTTGCTTGTTCTTGCCTTGATGCAGTAGTTGTACGCACATTATTTCTTTGTGACCTTCTGGGAATTGTGTATACTATAGGTTGTTGTTGTTTCTGAGGTTCTGGATGTGCGGTTGCTCGTTCAGTAGAAATATTTGATTGAGCTTCGATCTGCTCCGTTGGTACTCTGTTTCGAACAGGATTGCGTCTTAAGGGAATCGTCTGGTATGTTGGTTGTTCCTGCCTAGCTGCAATCGTTGGTTTTGGTGCAACCTGTTCTGCTGAAAATGTTGATTGAGGAACGAACTGTTCATGTCTAATAGGTACGGTGGAGTATGAAGAAATCTGTTTCTGTCTAGCAGGAACGGCTGAATATGTATCAATTTGTTTTTGCCTAGCAGGAACAGTAGAATGGATATCAATTTGTTTTTGCCCACTAGGGACGCTCAAGTACGCATTGACCTGTTCCTGACTAACAGGAGCAGTTGAATAAGGATCAATAAGTTTCTGTCTATCTGGAGCAGTTGAATATACATCGACTTGCTCTTGTCTAACAGGAACATTCGAGTATTGATCAATCTGCTCCTGACTAACAGGGGCAGTAGAATACGCATCAATTAGTTTTTGTCTATCTGGAGATGTTGGATATACATCCACTTGTTTCTGCCTAACAGGAACGGTCGAATATGCGTCAACCTGTTCCTGACTATTTGGAGCAGCAGAATATGCATCAATCTGTCCTATTCTTGTTGAAATCGTCGTTCGGGGACTTTGTCTTAATGGAAATGTCGCGTAATGAGCCGGTTCTTCCACTGGGTCAGTGGGACGAGGTATGGTTTGCCTTGCTGGAACTGTTGGATAATTAAAGCTTTCCTCTATTGATGTAAATGGAGCTTGAATACGTGATTGTCTAGTAGGAACAGGTCTCGTCGAATCAAAATCTAAAATTTGGTGAAAGTTTGGTCTTGCAGAAGCAGATCGCGTTGGGTACACCGACACTTGCTCCGACGAACTGGACTCTGTAGTAACCGAAAAAGGTCGTGGAATTCTGTCGTTTGCTATTAACAGACTAGCTTGCTGTAGGGGTTGCGATTGCTTTTGTTGTTGTTGGCGTTGTTGTATGTGTTGTTGATGCAATCGTTGCGCGCGCTGCTGATGTTGAAGACGCTGCTGCTGTAATTCCTGTTGCTCTAGTTCATGATGTTGTTGCTGCTGCTGTATTTTTTGTTGTTGTTGTTGTTCTAGTTGTTGCTGACGCTGCTGAATAACAGGATTTCTCACGAATTTGCGCCTTTTTTTCTTTGCCGGTGATGAATTTGTTTCAGTTTTTGTAGCCTCACCGCCTCCTTGTTCCACTCTATCATCTCTCCTCCTCGATGCTGTACGGTAATTATTTGTGGATTCTACCAGTGCGCTCTTCGTCGGGACTCGCTCCGACAGTGGAGGATACAACGGCAAAGATTGCGAAGCCCCTTCTTGATTATTACTCCTAGCAAAGGATCGAGATGTTATTGACGCAGGAGTCTGACGTTGGGCAGACTCTGGTGCTGCCTGAAAAGCACGTCTAGGTGATGAAGCTTCCTCGGCTAATTTAGGCAAAATAACGTCGACTGCAGTGTTGGGGTTGCTCCTTTCAATATTCGTGTAAGTACGGGACCTTGATTGTTTGCGGGGGACCTCGTAGTACCTCTTTTCAGGAGGCTGGGTAGTCGTCTGAAGTGGCTCTGTTGCTCTTTCTGAGCATGAAAGCAGGAGATAATTAACTTTTTAATCTGGGAAAGTTGACTCGAGATGGATATTTAAAAAATGAGGGTATAATTGTGGTGATGACTTTGATCTAGTTTTCTTTGAACTTTGTATAATATTGTATGATAATATCTTATTAAAATTAAACTTTGTATTTTTAATGTTAACAAATAAGCTCTGAATAATTATAAAAATAGTTAAATTTTTCGGCTAATGTAAAATATATATGCAAATAATTAAATATGAAAAAGAAATGCCAATTTTTATTATTTTTTCCATGATTTAAATAATTATATTGTTTTCTTACCAAAGTTGTTATTTTCATTTAAACTTTTCTTAGGATCAATTTTTTGCGGTTCATAAGCAACAATTGACAATGCTTGTTGTAAACTCTCTGCATTTTGAACGATGTCGTAATCTTCCGCTGAGAAAACGTAAGGATTTACAGGAAAAATAGTAGTAGCTTCTTGTGGTTCAGGAGTCGTTAAATTTTGCTGAGCTCGTCGAAATCTTGCATTGAATTTTTTTGACCGAGGAGTCACTGTGTCTCCTGAACACTGTAAAATCTAACAAATTTATTTTATAAGTATCATCCAAAAAAGAAACTAATTGAAAATAAATATTTTTGCTGGCCACTAGAATCGTGATTTACATAATAGATCATGATTCGTTTTATTATATTTTTTTAAATTTAAAAAGTAATAAAAATGTATTTACGTAATAAATTTAAAAGAAAAAAGCTATAGATCAGAAACAAATCGAAAAAGAAATTAATTTTTAATCTAAAATTATCATTTTATAAATATACGTGTCATAAATTAGAATAATTAAATTTATTTTTCATTGATAAATTGCTTTATTAAAATTCGGTTTTAAAATTGCCGTCAATAATTTCAAAGCTTCACACTTATTTCCATTATTTTGTATCACACATATCACTGAAAATCGCACAGAAGTTTATATCACAAAATTTCGAAAACGCAAAATTAAAATAACCACGCACTCCAAAAATTCACCACTATTCAAATCTAAAATCCTTAGGTACCATTTGAATCGCAAGTACGAGTGCCGTAAAAACAATCCGTCTCTTCTTGGTCCCCATGATCCTTTCTCTCCTCGGCTCGACGACGTAGCGCAGACTGAACTGTACTGACTGAGCGGCGCGGTAATTATATCACCTCGATACAATTGGAAAAGGCGTATTCGCGAATGATATGACAATTTCACAGTGTGCCGGGCTCGGGTGCCTGATCTAAAGCCGCGCCTCTATACACAAAGAGCTACTTGGCTTCCTCCTTTCTCTCTCGGGTTGCACAAGATGCGCGCGTTGCTCGGGATTTCAAGGATCGGAAATCGGCGTGACGGTCTGTCAGGATTTTTTCTCTGCGCTCTGACTCGCGGCCCGCGCGCGACGTCCGTTAATTAAGAGCCCGGGAAAAATTATGTCATTAGTACGATTGGTAACAGCGCCCGGGCAGTAGTTTGATTTTGACACCCCACAGCTGTCGCGCTCCTTTAATTGATCGGTTTTTTAAAGCTTTTTGCTAACCCTTTATGATAACTGCGAGGATTGCGTAACGAGGCAGGCGTGAAAAAAATTCCGTGAAATGTGTGATGTATTAGCGATTATTGTTAGCGTAACTGTTTTGTAGTTACGATTAACTTTTTTTTTACTTTGACATAGTTTAAAAAAATCAAATTGTACGGATTATGTAGCTTCTCTTTATTTGAAAATACTTTTTAATATTCAATTTTATTATAATTAGTACTACATAAATTTTGTTATTATTATAAGTAAATTGATCATAAAATGTTCTTTTAATTAATAGTTTTAAGCAATGTTAGTAAATTTTATTATTTTAACAATATTTCTCATAAATTTGATTTACTCTTTTACATTCTTAAGTATTATCTAAAGTGTATTTGATTTTTAAAAATCTTATCATTAAAGATGAAGGAAATGCATCTATTTATTGATATTTTAGAAAAAGTTAAAATTTACAAAATATAGATATTTAAGTTATAAATAAGCAGATTTGATAAAGGTTACATTTCAGATTAGTAAGTTGGTTAGTCAGAACTTATTATTTAAATTTAATTAAAATTATTTAAACTTAAATTAGTCCCTATATAAAATCTTGGTAATTGAAAAAAATATTTTAATAATTAGGTAGTTTAAATTCAATTAAAATTTTGGGGTGCAATTAATTTTTTTGCAAGTAATAAGAGTAACAATTCCTTTTTAATTCGCAGTATGCAAAAAAGAAATTTGAGGCATCGAAGCTTCAAAGAAGATGAAAGGGGATGACCACTTGATGTTAATAGAACGGTTTAAGGATTCTCACCGCAAAGGTCAGTAAGTCTCATCCTTACCGCATCTCAGCGGAAGGTTTGAGATTGAGCAAAGCTTGCGATTCGTTTCGCATTCTTGGAATTCTTTATAGTTAACGAATGCATCGTTGCGCGCAATTCCATCGCATAAAAAAAGACCTAATTTCAGATATGACCTCTTGCAGGCATTTTCCATTCGAGAAATCTGGAATGTCAACACAATGGTTTTTCATCGTTCATTTTGCAAGCATTTTCAAGGAGGAATCTCAGCTGTTTCTTAAAACTACCATTCATTAAAAATAAATTGATGCACTTACAACAGAATTTAAATAGTTTCGGTCGATTTAAATTTAAATCACTTAGTTATTAAGAAATTTGAGCTAAATTCAACACCGAAAAATATAGGTAAATCGAATGTTTTTTAGTGCATAAAAAATAGCTCATACTTATGTTGAAAATAGAACAAAAAATCTGTTGTTTTTCAATCATGAGCCACGTAGAAATAATCTGTTTATTCTCAGTCATTTGATACACGAATTCCCTAAATGGAACAGTTGCAATATTTTATTTTAAAGAATACTCATAAGTACATATTCAAATTATTTTATCAAATTTCATTAGGAAGTAAGAAAAAGTATTACAGGATAGATGACGATGCAAGTTTAACGTTAGATCGCAGCAGTTAGGTGAATGAACTTGGAGGAGGTATTTATTGAAAAAAAAAAAATGTTTTAAGTTTAGTGAGTGATTTAGTTTTTAAATTAGATTTCGTAGATTTAACATTCGTTTGTATAAACTTTCTTAAAAAACATTTTTTAAATTATTTGTGAACACTGATATAGTCATTTGATCTCTTATTAAAATTGTTGGTCTGCTTAAATTAATAAATTAAATAATTTAAATGAATAAGAAAGAAATTTTTTTTAATGTACTAGAACAAACATGTATACTCTGCGTAATTGTAGACTGCTGAATGAATATTCTTTTAAATATGAATCTACTAAGTTTTCCGCCTCGCACAGATTACGTAGAAATTGGAATCAATTTTATATTGATTCAGAAAATTATTCTAGT
>UELX01006048.1:0-11824 GCA_900480035.1 Eupelmus urozonus | reverse complement strand
GTCTAGGGAACGGGTATGGAGTTGTTTGTTTGGATTAAAATGAAATTGTGACCTGCGAGTTTGTTTTCCGAAATGTTTTAATCTTGGCTTAGATAATTTTTAATAAGTAAGGTTCGTTAGAACTTTTGATACTTCGAAAAGTTATTTAATGTTCTATGATTTATATAAGCCAGTTTTGTAATTTACAAAAAGAGGGTCGGAGATGCGGGGCATGAATTTTGCTAAAACTTTAAGATGTTTAAATAAACTTTTGAAATGTTTAAGTATCCAAAATAATGGCACCCGTATTTCAGGGTATCTTTAAATATAACTTATTTTGTAAGATATGAACTATGGTTTATACCATGTTACCATTTATCTATTTTAATAATAATTATAATGATTTTTTTTCTTTTTTATTTAAATTAAACTTTGAATGGTAAATTGTTAAATAAATAAATTTATTAAATAAATAAAATTAAGATAAGCACTTGATGACATTTTACAGTAGAATTCAAGTGCTTGTCATAATTAAATTCATTTAAAATTGTACCATTGTTAAATTTAATTTTTATACAAATGTAGTAAATTTCAATAATTAACAATATTTATTTTAATAAAATAATCTACCTATATTCGCATTTGATTATTTTTAATTATAATAATAACTAATAATATAAATAGAGTGACATAAAACAGGTCATAGTCTGTAACTTGCAAAATAAGTCATGTTCAAAGAAATGCTAAAACATGAATCCCATTATTTTGTATACTTGACCATTTTTCAAAATGTCATGAAAATTCATGGCATGCATCAAACAACATCCTCGTCAGTAACCCAACCTATAATTAACGAGCAAACTTAAATAAGCCGTAATCCAAAACCAAAATTACTTCATTAGCACTATTACTGTCGAAATTTAATTTTACACTGTATAAAATCCTACATTCGTTGAAACTTCAGCAACCGCATCGCTCGAGCCTCGAACCACTAAAATTGTTAAATGCGCAAAAATGCATATGGGTACACTGCGGTCAGGTAAAAAAAAGTGCTTTTCCAATTTAACGACTCGCGGATTCGCGCGCGTCACCACGCAGTCGTGCTACAAGCGCGCCGCAATTAAACGTCTGCCGGCGTATAATCGCTGAATAACGGTACAGAAAACTTTCGATCAAGATAAATCGGTTGGCACGAGAAAAAAAACGCAGAGGTATGTACAACTAATCGAAGGTACAAAGCCTCGATCTCTCTTTTGTTCGTATGTACGTACAGACTCGGAAATGGGTTTTCATTTACACTGTTGTAGTGACCTTAAGGGTCAAGACTTTTTTTTCTTTGGTTTGAGTTTGTCATGTGTGGATTTTTATTGGATTTACTTTTAATTTTAGTGTAAGTGAAATTCAATTGTTTGATTATTACTATTTTAACTTAGTTCATTAAATCATTAATTTTCTTTATGATAATTTTGAAAAATTTTGTAGTGCGATAATTTTATTTTAATTGTGTAAATCAATATAAAACCAATTTCCGAGTAAGTATATTAGTTTGAACAAAATTAAATACATGCTATATCGTATAGTTTATCCTTAAATTTACAAAAGATGAATGTTACAATTTTATGCGTATTCCTATAAATCCAGTCAAGAGGAAAACTATTAAAACTTATTTGAATAATTGAAACCTTGACTACTTTACAGCAGTAAAAATTATATTGATAAAATAAGTTTGAAGTCGTTAGTTTATAGTCTTTTGTTTGACAACATTGATTTAAAGTTATTTAAAACCTTGCAACTTTCGTAATAAATAAATTATATTTACACATAAAAATTTATTTACGATCTTTCAGTTCTTATTAAACATTTATAAATTAAAAAAACTTAACATTTAACTTACCGCTAAAAATGTAAATACAACCAAGTTTAAACTATCCGATTAAATACGATTAAATATAAATTAAATATGTCTTGAAAAAAATTAGATAATAACATCACTGTACAATACGTATATATTCTTAAAACAAAATCATAATTTGCAAATAAAAAGTCACTATCAGAAATGTTTTTTGAAATAAAAAGACATATTTAAATCGTTTAACATTTATAACAAAGATTTTGATAAATATTTTAAAGAAACAAATATTTATTATTAAATATTTAGAGAGTCACTGCAATAAATATAAGCATTGAAATTCCTTAAATACCATACTAATACTGTCTTCGCTGCTAGACTGATCGAATGAAACATTTCGCTCGCCGAACTTTTACAACCCAGCGCAAATCAAAGCTCGCAAAATTTTCGCTCAACATTCAAAGAAACAATAATAACCGTAGTAACTATGAACCACTATAATATACTTAATCAACACCAGCCCATAACGCACCTATAATCAAAGTCATCTTCAGCCTCCAATCAGCCACATGTCTTCGAATTCTTTCTACATCCAGCAACTCCGCGAACACACACCTTTCGAGTCTGTTCACGTTCGTAGCGATTCTCGGGAATTGTCCCACGGCCTACACAGCTTAACAACGAGTCGAAGACTCCTCAAGCCTGTCTCAGACGCTCGTGGTGATTTGCTCGATGACGGTGACGTCGCGGTAGCGTCTCGGCGTCCTGGCGCGTTGCTGCTGCTGCTGCTGATGTTGCTGTTGCTGGGCGAACTCCTGCTGTTGCTGCTGGAACTGGTGGTAGGGATGCTGCTGGTGCTGCTGGAGGCCCTCCGGCACGCTTTTGCTGGGCCTCAGAGGACCCTGGCCTGGTAGGTAGCCCCCGCAGTTTGCTGCGGCTGGAGAAGTGAGAGAGGATTTTAGTTTTGTTTGTTTGTGCGGGTGGTTGGGGTGTGATGGGTGGGAGAATGGTGTTGTTTTAATTGATGTTGAAAAGTTTTGAAGCAATGAATATTAGAATGTTTTATTTATGATGTCTAAATGTAAAAGACGGATATTAGTTGAAAGTGTATATTGCTGGTAAAGAGTAAACGCGATAACAAGTTTACCGCAAAAAGTAGTTGTAAAAACATATTTTAAATAAAATTTATGAATATTATTTAGGTTGATATTCACTCTCACAACTGGATTTTTTTACTTTCTTTCACTTTTAGTAATTTTTTCAGTAGTTATACAGCTACTACTTTTTAGTAGCGATATACTTAACTTGTAACTGTTTCAATACGTGAATATTAACTGTATAAAAAGAGAATATTTAAATTTTTAAAACAGAGAGTCAATCAAAAGAAATTCATGAATAAAACTTGACGCATTACTGAAGCACTTGAGCAGAATAAAATATAGCAAAATCTGATAAATTTTACGGCTAATTGGCTTACGATATTCATTATAACATTATTTTCAAATAAATTGAAAATTCATTTTAATTGGATAATTTTACCTTTATAAATAATTTCTTGAATTTAATAAAAGGTAAAGGCTGCTAATTGAATCATCGTGGAATAACATTAATCGCCAAATTATTGTAACAGAAAAAATAGAATAACTTTTTACAATTTACTTGTGATAGGAGACATGCTTACAGCTCTAAGCAAAACGAGTATGTCGTAAAAATTACTCTCTATTTATGAAATGAAAAAAATCATATAGCTCACTAGCGTATATATATACATATTTTTTTTGCTATAATACAAAGCTTAAGTATACACGTATAAAGTTTTCGAGAAATCATATAATCGTACTTATGAAAATAGCATGTGATTTTTTATGTAGTGAATATTTGGAGGGTTTATTCCACAAGTAAATTAAGTCCATAATTTGTTCAATCAAAGAAAAGTGATAGTTATGTAAATTCAGTATTGCAAACAAATTTTCTTTCAATGTATTATTTAAAAATTGTTTATGCAAAAAATTCGGTATTTAGAATTAATTATATTACGAAGTAGATTTTAATCCATTATTTCTAATACTCATGAAAATAAACTCGGTCTCCTTTTGTTCTCATCTCTTTTCATTAAGTATTTTGTTAACTGTTACCCTGAGAAACTATCTTATTTTTAAAATTACTTTGTAAGTTTGATGGTTCTCAGAGCATATAATTTTCATTCCATATTCTCACTCCTTAAGTCTGCAAGTATGTCCTCATTTTTTATAAGTTCATTTTATATTGATTTTAATGTTATCCATAAATTCACGTATGCTATTAACAATAATTAACAGCACAACTTCTCCATAAATAAAACTGAAAATCTGCCGTTAAAAAATTAAAAAGATATAAAAAATTAAGCGCGCTAGAATTCTTCACCATTTTATTACACATTAAAAAATTTATTCTTCATGAAGCCCACAAACGCTCTCATAATAACCACCCCACTCCTCGGATCCAGCCTGCTTAAACTCATCCTCCAACTTCCCCTTTTCATCATTCACAACGCAACCATCACCCCAACCACCCACCCAAAATCCCACGCAGCCTCGAAAACCCAACGAAATCACTCACCCATCTGCTGCTCGTGAAAATGCTGGGGCGTGCATCCGTAAAAACTATTCCTCTGAAAAGTGCCAAGATGATTCCCGTGAAATCCGTGCGTCGCCATCGGATGCTGCTGCGGCAGCGGCTGCTGCGTCTCCGGCCTGTTCAGCGGTATGTGGAGCGACTGGGACTTTGGCAGCCGTGTCAACGTCCTGGCCACCACCGGCGTCATCGTGGCTGAGCAGGCGCAGGGCATCGGGCCCAGGGAGCCACCCCCGCCGCCCCCGGCGGCTGCTGCCGCTGCAGCCGCGGCCATCACTGGGGAGCAGGGATTGCGACGGCCCCAGCCGACCAGGAAGAGCAGGGCAGCGCCGCATAAGGAACTGAGGGTGCACGCGTAGTAGCCGACGCGCGGGCTGCTCGCGTTCATGTAGCCTGTGTGGAAGAAGCGGTTTTTGTAGTGGGGTGTTGGTGATTGTGAGGGTTTTGTTGAGGATTGTTAGCGGGAAGAGAATCGTTTTTTTGCAATTATGGAATTATTGGTTTGGATGGTGATAATAGGATAGTACTTTAATGTATTTATTAACAGTGGTGATAAGTATTTTATGTTTAATTTCAATTATGAAATATGTAAATGCATAGTGTGTAATGAATGAGTATTAATGACATTTAATATCGTTCAATGGCTGAATTTAATAAAGGCGAAATCATTTATTTAATGTATGGACATTAAAGGATATTGATAAAATGATACGATTGAAACAATCGTTCTCCGAAATATTTGATAAGTATTGATATCATAAAATAATCGCAATAATATAAATTCTATTCTTTTAAAATAATCGTTATGAATAACTGCTATAATTTAAATAATAAATAAATCTAATTCTGTTAAATAAAGCTACTTAAAAAAGACATTGATCTGCATATTCTTAATATTTTACAGTAAAGCGTTCATATATATTTAAACGCTTACTATAAGTTATCATCTACCAAAACTAACAATGTAAAAAATCTCTGTAAAAATCAACTTTAAAGTTCTCAATCTTAATTCGTTCGTAAATGCTATCTTATTTTCTTCAAGTCATAAACAAAAAAAAAAAAAAAAAAAATTTCCAAGCTATTTCGAAAATACGTAAGAATTGCATATCAAAGCCGTTCCTTATTAGTTTCGTAACGTATGGATCTCATCACTTCCTGGGATGTGATACTTTTTTAAAACCTTATAGGTAGGCACTTGATTTTATATTCAAGTCTGGCGAGAGGCGTATGATGTATCTGACGGAGACTTCGTGCACGGATTTTCGAATGCTGCACAATATTTTTCATTGAAAAGAATTTGCGAGGTCAAAATTGCATTTCTCCACTTGGAAAGCCGAGTATTAAGTGCGAGAACAAATTATGTTGTCGCTGAGCTAGGAAATAAGTTACTTGATTATTGATGAAATTTAATTTGTTAAATTTTCTAGATATTTATAAATAAGAGTTTAGATTTTCAATAGGTTTAAAATAGAATGTACATCCTGCTATGACCTTTTAGTACTGTAAAAACAAAAAGTTGTGAAAAAGTATTTTTAATATCTGGAAATACTCGTTCTCACATCTTTAATTAGTATATTAACGCATTTAGTATGAATATCGATCAAATACATAATGCTGACCTTATTTCATATATTTTATATAAATGGCGAGCTTTAACGCATACGCATTCAATCAATTAATCTTAATTTTCATATTTTATAATTAATCCGGACAAAACCTTTACGTGCAAATAAATTTGAATGCAGCTATTTTCCGCCCAATTGTGTATTAATCTCATTGCTCAATTATATTACTACACCTTATTGGGAATTTAAATTGCCGGCGTTAAACGACTTTTATTGTTTCGCTGCTAACTATATTAAATGTAATTCGCCCGGTCAAATCGATAGCTACCTGCATTTGAATATTCTTTTATAAAAAATAGTATTGGACAAGGCTGTAATTAGTGTGTAAGAAATTTAACCGAGTGCGTGAAGAAAAAATTTAATAAAAAAACAAAATTAAGCTCGTTAAAGCCCGGTGTCTCATTAATTATGCACAATGAAGGCGATAACGCAAAGCACTAAAGTATTATAGTGCTGCATTATATTAAAGCTTTGCAAATTTACGTCATAAACTTATAATCCGAAAATATATATATATTTATTTAATCATACAATTTATACGGAAAAGGCTAATTATCAGCTAGCGTAATGATATTTGCCATTAACAAACAATTTCATTTGGTAAATTTATATGAGAATTTTGCGCAGCGTATTTACCATTTTCTGTTGTATAATTTTAACGGTAATTACGGTAGGAAAGCTCAAGCAATATTTAAACGAAATAGTAATTTTTGGATATTATAAGTTTCTTCACTACGTTTATTAATTTATACCTTATTAAAATCTTAACCAAAATCTAGCCAGTTATAGTAAACTAAAGATATATCTGGCGAGATTCTGGTTAATTTTCTACTAGGTTAAAACGTAAATTTTTTACGTTCTTGGGTAATTCGATTTTAGTTTAATAATTTTTTTTTAAATTTTACTCGCGAAATTAGAATTTTAACTAAAGATTTGAATGTTCAATTAAATTTTTTTGTAGTATCCAATTTTAACGTCAGCGCATGGTATCAAATTCAATGTTCTTCAAAAATGTGTATTATCCAAATACTTTTGAATTAAAATATACCGGCTTGAACTTAACAGTCGGCTTGTCATTCCTTTCAACACTAGATTTTGACGCAATTTATTATTAACCATTAATTTTCTTTTAATCACAACGCAAGAAAAAAAAATAGAAAGTATAATCAATAAACCACCGAATCGCTCCCTTACCTCCAACATTACAAATAAATAACCACAATCCAATCCCAAAAACAAATTCCTCAAAGCCATCTCCAGCCGCAGAGTAGATAAACGAAAACGGCCACGCGGCCGGCCGCGCAATCGATCATTATTTTTTACTCCGCAAACACGATTCATCCCGGAGTAGGTGTTTCCGCTAACGCGAAACCCGTCGGATATAGCCAATAGCTGGGTAAGTAATGACTTATGGCGCTTCTTTTCCAACACCCCCCGAGCGTCCGCAGAGCCGGCTTCTTTGGCCCAGCCGCGCATTTATCTCGGAGCTTGCGAGCTTTTTCCCGCTCCCTCGTGAAAATGCAGCTCTCGTTAATTACTACAAACGTGTGTACTTTGTTGGGCTGCTTGTTTCCGTGCGGCGTCGCCGAGAAAAAGCAGCGGGGTTAATTATACGGCGCTGAATTTGCGCGCAGATCAAATAGCGTGTGTGCGCGGAGCTTCGCGAGAGAAAAGCTTTTTTCGGGGTGTGACTTTAATTTACGCGGGATCGTTTGTAACTTTGGGCTTTATTAATGGACTTTAGCGTGCTGGCGAGGACGGCGCGGGTTGGGATTTTGATTGTTTTGGAATTCATTATTTGGCGGGGCTGCTTGGGACAAGAAGTTTTTGGAGTTGGATGTATACTTTTTTTTTTAATTTAGTTACATTTCGCTTGATGGTAGGTAGGTTTTATGTGATTTGTAAATGAATATGCTGTTTTAATTATTAAAAATCATAAAGTATGCTCGAACTTTTTTTTTGACGGCTTTTATTGTTATGAAAAGAAATGCAGACTTTTTTATGCCGTTAAAATATTTTTTTCAAAACATTCTTTTATTCCATTCTATTACAACTGTGTGCATATGTACACGAATGAACAAGTAAACTGCATGGTTGTTAAATGCTTTTACATCATTGTTTTTTATTTGCTTTTATTGTTTTTCGGCATTGTTTCAGATTTAAAAAAAACTATTTGGTACAGTAGTTTGAAAAAAATCTGTTGTAGGATACTAAAATTTCTTGTGATTTGATAGCGCTTATTACATTAAAAGTTCATAATTTTCGAAAAATTTTGGTTTTCCATTAAAAGTTCTTTATCCAAAAAAGCTATTGTTTATTTCAGTATAAATTTTTTCAAACGGATATAAATATTGAAAATATAACAAAAAACAATCTATATTTTGAAATCCAGCATAGTGCTTCGATATTTTTCCACCGCACCGATACATTCGGTACTTCCAAAACAATTTTCATTGATTTCACATTAAACGGAAGCCAAACATACGCGCCGGGGGTGGCAAAAAAGTTTATTTTTAATTTAAAAAGTCGATCATTTTATAGTACATAAAATTGTTTAACGACAGCGCATTTGTAAGCTAGCGAACGTAAAGCTGGATAAGAAAGATGTATGGCGTTCGGGGAAAAGAAGTCTTTCTCTTGGCTATCCATTTTTCCGATCGCGGATTTGTATGTTTCCCTATACACTTTTATCCGGCTTTACTGCGACGAAAGCCCTCGTGCTCTAAAATAAAATTTTTATCTCTTTTTTCAGTCAATAAATTAAAAATCTCTTACAGATTCTTTTCCCTTTTTTTTATGCCGGGATTTATTGCGATGAGTAAGAAGCCGATGTACAGGTATAATAAATGTTAGATTTAAAGTCAAGAAATACTTGGGAAATTGTTTGAAGCTGAGAGTAGGGAAGTGTGATCCAATGTATAAAGGGCTGTTTTAGATCTCGTTTTAAGATATCCTTTGTGATTTTACGTTAACACGAACTCTTTAAAATTTTTAAAATTAATTGGATATGCTCATTATTTATGTATTTCCTAGCATTATTAAAATGATGAAACATTCTTTCATAGCATTACCCGCAAAGAAATTTTTATACCAAAGGAATTTGCAAACAAATAGTTAAAAATATCCGCCCCCCCCTCCTCCAAAGCAAAACAGACAACAATGAAAGTCCCAACAAAATAATGAAACAAATCACATCCGGCAACCATAAATTTCTCCAGAGAGAACTACCGCAGCATCAGGAGCTAACGTTGCGGCATAATCCGAACAAATAACCATCGTCTCCGCAGAAACTACCCCAGCGGCTCCTGAGAGAGCCCAGCCAGACTCGTCTGCTCTACCCTCACGGGCTCGCTAATATTTTAACGACAGGCTAATTCGTCCGGAAACGAAATACCGCGGGGAGGATACTTACTCAGCAGCGCTAAGAAAAGACCTTAAGGTGGTGCCCTATGCATGTGTGTGTGTCTGTGTGTGTATGTGTATACGTACCGGTAAGAGGAACTCCAAGTAGGATCGGCAGGGCTTCCGCAGCCTGCACGAGGGCCCAGGACTTGGCGAACTGGCGCGCCCTTAATCTCTCGAGAGCCAGCATCTTGAGGGAATACAGGCTGCCACCTAGCGAGGCGCCGTAAAGGCCAGAGGCCAGCACCAGTCCGTGGTAGCCCTGCACGCTGCCCAGCGCCACCTGGGCTATCGCTTTAAGGTGGAGAAAGAGGAAAATCAGTTGCTTGTTTTCTGTAGTTGTTTTTGGAAAATTTCTTTTGAGTCGAGAGTTGACTAGAATAATTGTTTGGTTATGGTTTTAATTGGTTTCGAAATTTCGAAATTGGAAACTTATTTTTTAAGGGGATGTGGAATTGACTGGAAACTGGATTTTTAAATGAAAATCTGGCGCGCGTGAGCGAGATTAAACTTTGGATTCATTTATTTGTATTTTGCCGAACGGCGGACACGTAAAATTGAAATTTAACGTGAGCCTTTTTTTTAATTATACTTTGTGTATTGGGATAAGCTCACAAGCTTTTTCGATCTTGACGTTTTTATTGAATTTTTACGCAAGCTTTTTCCGGAATGTTTATGCTTTTACTGAATAACTTTTTTGTGGAATAAAATAAAACAAAATTAGATTTTTAAATAACTTTGTAACTTTTGTAAAAAAATTTACTATTTTTGGTACATATCATCATTACAATAATATAATTTTAAAATCAATTAAAAAATAACGAATTTTTAACATTTAAAAACAAAAATTCAAAATAAACCATAACAGAAATCAAAGCAATGCTTTTCAAATCTTTGATTAAGGTGTGAATTTTCCCTTCAAACCAGATTCTCGCCCGTCCGTCGTTTTGATAGTTCCATCAATCAATTAGCTCTGTAATATCAGGATGACCCTATTTGGTATAGTCGAATAGGTTTATGAACTGCGCGGACAGAATTTCACGTCTCATCTCGTCCTCAATATACACTATTTAAACGAAAATTTAAAAACTGTACTAAATACAATAACACGTAAAAATGACCGAACTAGTTAATATCGTATAGAAACTATCTATCCTTTTTATTCTTACTTCGATACACAAAACTACTCACACTAATAAAAACTGCAGCATTTGAACAACTCTTCCAAAATCCGGTCAACCCAATCCCCAAATCCGCTAACCCCAATGCCCCCCATCCACCTAAACACCTCCGCCTCAAAAGCCAACGCGCCAACCCCAACACCGGGAGAGAAAAAAACCGCGCATCATGCATATATATCGAGCGGCCTGCAACTTGCGCGTCTAACCCCCTAGACTGCGCAGAACAGCAGCCTGCCGCAGAGTCGCTTTAAAGCTCCCTCTCTCACTCCTCTCGCGCGGCATAAAGAAGCTGCATAGCCCCGGCTATCCGTTTGATAGCTCAGCGCCGGCGCGCGTGCTTTACTCTTTCTCGCGCTCCCCTTTCTTTTTTTTCTCTCTCTCTCTCTCTCTTCGCCCGAGAAACGCTCCACTTTAATCTAAGCATCGGAGGGCGGAGGCCTAGCCTAGGCCCGTAATGCAGCTGCAGCGCCTGAAAGGAGCGCGCGTCATTAAAGATTGAGAAGGACGCATTATGCGCGCGGTGCGGACCGTACAAAAGGAGCTGGCGTTTTTTAAGCGAGAGAGAGAGATGGTGATGAGCGCGAGATTGCGATAGCCACTGCGGCAGAAAGAGGGATACGAGAAGTAAGGCGTTGCGAGGCGTGCGAGCTTTTTTCCATTAAACGCCACTGGTTATGCGTCTGGAGGTTGGTGGAATATCCGCAGGATGTTCGAGTAATATTGCGCCGGGTGGTTATAGGTGCGGGTGTGTTTGTTGGGTACTGACCGACTCCGACGAGAGCCCCTTGGCAGAGATATTGCCGAGAGACGAGGCACTGGGCGGACGGCCGGGCGGTGATAATGCCCCAGGCGGCGCAGCCCAGAGCCGCGGAGAGGCCCAGGCAGGTCTGCAGCAGCACCGAGGCACTTTGGTCGTTCTCCTCCTGGTATTCTTGGAGCGCCTGGTGGACAGAGGAGAGCAGAGATTATAGATTGTTGGAAGTGATTTTTGGGGGTTTGTGGTTTTTTTGGAGGACGTTCGTTGGTAAAGTTGCTTGAGTTTAAATAAACTTTTTTTGTAAGCTGGCTTGCGAAGTGATTAAATTCAAAGATGTTTAGATTTAGGGTCAACCAACCAGTGAATGAATACCTACCAATGAATGAATAGTTATTATTATTAAGTAAATAAATAAATA
>UELX01006047.1:0-11826 GCA_900480035.1 Eupelmus urozonus | reverse complement strand
TCAATTATTCCCTCGGGTAATTACTGCCCTCGGGAATAATATACGACTTTACTCCCTTGGTGCATAATGTACTATTAAAACCTGAAATGTAAATATACCCTTTATAAGTTTAATAATACTAAAAATTTTTATATTAACCAAATAAATAGATCATTATATTCTCTAATATTGTTACACAGTAGCCATAAATTTACGAAACATCTTGTATCCTGCATTTAATTATATAATTAAACTTTTCTTCAAATTTTTCACATTTTTCAACTGTGTTTAACACTGTACAAAGTATTTCTTTTTTCCATTCATAAAACTTTTCAATAATCATCGGCAGCGGAGTGAATTTTTTTATCAAAACTGATTGCAGGATTTTTGACTCAACTTTGTACAGACAATGTCTCTCTCTTTCGTAATGCATGTTCAAAAGGTAGATCTTTTATATTAACCGCTTGTTCCTCACGAGTGTGTCATCACGAATATAATCACCTGTTTATCCAACGCCAGTACAATAACCTCGCACTGCACATTTGTTTAAATCTACGACACAAAATCCACTAATGATTTTGAAAGGCACGCTTTAATTGTGTACAAAAAATAAAAAAAATTTAAACCAAACGAACGCAAATTTCGCCTACACGCATCCCTAACGATTTGCTCTTCTTTTCGCAGCTGCTTGGCGAGGAATATAACAGTCGGGAGCGTGAATACGCCTCGAATGCGACTAAGCGCGGCCGTCATCACCATCACCATCATCACCATCATCATCATCACCATCGGCATCGTTCGAGTCGTTCCGCGAGCCCCGCTGACAGTCATCATCTAAGGCCTGTCGACAACATCGGCTACGACGACAGTCTGGACGTCGCCTTTGAACACAACAACAAGCTCAGGGACAAGATCCAGCAGAGGATGCGCGAGAGCGAGAATCTCATAGCCACGTCATTTGGACAAAAGAACAGCCCCACAGCCGCGGCCGAAGCTGGTATGGGACACGACGCTTACGACTATGAAGGAGAACAAGCTAAGGGGAAGGTGAACAACGGATTGGGACTGTTGGACAAGGCGCTGTCGAATCTGTTGCACAATAATGAGAAGCACGATCACAAGTGAGTTTTTCTTAATTAAATACACTACTTATTCCAGTATAAATATTTACATAATTTTAAAAGTATATTTTACTTTTACACAGTTGTAACAAAGTACGAAAAATATTTGAATTTTAAAATCTTGAGATGAGTATTTATAGTGAGATGTTGATTATAAAATATTTGATGCTTTAATCATTCAACGTAAATTACATTTTGTAATACACAAAGTTAAAAAAAAATGAAATCTTGACGAATAACACTTTCTTACAGTGGTTCAACGCCAATGAAGCTTTTGGCAGAGCTCGCATGCGCCCGAGCACCAACAGCCACCACTCCTACTGTTCCTGAAAAACCACCTAAAACTTCACCCTCGCATAAGATAGTCGACTTGCCATTAGCTGATCATAAACAGCATCATGAACAGTATCACGATCTCAAAACCAGCCAAGTTAAGAAAACTAAAAATCCCATCAAGGAGCTATTTGAGCGAAAGAAAGAGCTATACGAAAAGAAACAATTAGAGAAAGTAAAGGTCACTAAGTCCACTGAAAAGTCACGCAAGCCGAAGAAGCCCAAGAGCACTACTCAACACCAACAACAGCAGTCTACTATACCGGTGATTCGAACGAGTCAGTATCGAGGCGGCCTAACCGAGCGCAAGAAGCGTCGAGATGGAGCTAACACTAAGAAGGATTCGAGCAAGGATCAAGGAGGTGTTAAGGACATCTACGATTTCGACGAAGAAGAGAGTGCCAGCGAACCCGGTTTTACCTCTATGCTTTCCTACCGCGCTAAGCCTGATGTGGTTGCCATTCCCAGGGAATTCAACATGTCAGCCCTGCTGACTAAAACGATCGGAGATACGCTGACTAACGGTAAGGCCGTCAGTGCCATGAGCGAAAGCCTGGAGAACATGGTCGATAGAAAGTTTAAGGACATCGAGAAATACGCGCCGAAAATCAGTACCACAGTCAAGACTGTCAGCGTGGATGACAAACAGCTGCCTCAGAGTATTATAGGTATTGCCCCGTTTTATAAATTGTTAAAATTATTTTGTAAACTTAAGTATTTCTTATTTATATAAATATTAAAATTATTTTTGAATATTTTTTTTCTCTTTTAAATTGCCATTTTTTACGTTATCTTTCATTAATTAATAAAATGCATAATAGGACCAATGGATGAGTTCGTGGAGAGAAAGCAAAAGTCAAAGCGTTCATCTGGTGAGCACTCTTCGGGAAAGCATTCCAATAAATCGAAGAAAAAGAGCGGGAAGAATACTAAGAAAAAATCGAGAAATGCCTGGTACGAGGATGATAGTTCGGATGAATTCGTTACCAAATTAAAGGCTGATGATGCTCTGGGTGTAGGCATATCGAAGAGTCAGAGGACATGCTCTAAAGGCAAGCAAAATCTTTTTGCAGAGATGTCTTCGACTTCGTCTGACAGCGAGTTCGAACGTGAAGTGATAGATGAAAGCACAGAGCATTTTGAAGCGGAGAAGATCACTGAAATTCCAAATCCTCCTACAAATGAAGTTTCAGATGAATTAGGTATTAATTATTTTAATTTGTATTTTATTAGTATTTTTTATTCTTGAATTGTTAAATACATCTATTTCTTCAAATTAACAAATGAATGAATTAATAAAATATACTACACTCCATAACTCATAATTATAATTTTTTATTATAGGGAACAAACAACCAGATGATGATGATAATAAAGAAAACGTTGTAAATGACGACTCCCAAAACGGTGAGACTCAAGAAGATGATTGGCCACCACAAATTCACGATACGAAGAGTAGAAGCAATTCACCTCTAGATCTCGACCTCAACAAAAAATCGGAATCTGAAGAATTATCCGACCATCCATTAGTAATAGACGAAAACCTAAAAGAAACAGCTGATATCGAACAGCGTACAAACAGTGACGATGAAACCGAGGAGCGCACGTTCGAGCTCGACGATCTGTACCGCGAGGATAGCTCTATCGTGGACTCAGACCGCGACGAGGCATCTAATGTCACTGCAGAGGACAAATCCAATTCTCTTCTCAAAGCTCCTGAATCGTCGTCGTTGTCGTTGTCAAGACAAGACAAGAGAGCTTCGTCGGAAAAATATATCTCACTAGAGGATGCCTTGGACCTCCTAGACCGTCCGCAGGAGGAGACTTGTTCAACCCCGACGATGAAAAGAGGCAAAATATCTATCTCTACAAAACAATCGATACCAGAAACCTTTCAAAAAGAGAAGCAACAAGAGCCTGAGGAATCGCAGGACGATGAGGAAGAGGCGACTCTAGAAAATCTACCAGAGAAGCTGTCAAGCAACGAGAAGCCGCAGCATCAGTCAGAAAATTTGCCACTTCATGTCTTCCTGAGTCGCAAAGTACAAGAGTCGAAAAAACGAAAACAACAGCAGCAGAAAATCAAAGAGGAGCAAGAACGAATTCTACTAGATTTGCAACCGACGAGGCGTCAGAGAAAGTGCGCAATAGGTAAACAGGGTTTGCTTGCGGAATTTAGTAGTTCAGATGAGGAGCAGTCAATACCGTACAGCAAGAAGTCCGGCGACAAGACAGAAAATCATGACAAAATACGGAATAAGCATAAACAACGTGAATCCAAAGAGAAGCGTAAAGAAAGGTATCTAGAGAAGAAACACGAGCAACTAATAGTAAAAGAACAGAAGGCGATTGAGGAAGCAATTATGCGTGAGCTTGAAGAGAAGAGACTGAGTGCAGCCAGCGAAGCTTCAGGTTCTGAGAAAGATGAGAAGAAACAAATGCCAAATGAAGTTGCGTTAGAAACTCCAGAAAAAATTTCGATGGATAAACACAACAATAAAGTAAGTCCGAAGAAACATTTGCACAAGAAAAATCGCGATGCGTTTGACGACAGTGATAACAGTTCTGTAACTAAGATAAAAAGACCAAAATCGACAACAAAAATGACCACCGATACGGAAAATGACGAAGCAAACACATCGATAGAGGCAACGCCCTCGAAAAAGAAACGACCTGCAACCAAGTCGCCGCAGAAAAATAAAAAGGAATCACCGAAAGTTGATGCGAAAACTCCTGGTGAATCGAAAAAAACTAAGCAGACTCCTAACGGTACGAGTGGTCAGCGGCGCTCAAAGAGTCGTCCAACGTCGCTGAATCGAAACAAAGAAGCCAAGGATCCGCAGGCACGCTCGCTTAGTAGTAGACGAGAGTCGGACCTTGACGGCGATGAGGAGCTGAAAGCCACCAGATCCTGGAATAAAGTAGAAGAAGGTGTTGGTGTTGCCATTGGTCGTCGGAAGCGTGCTGCCGCCAACCAGTTGTACTACTGGTCGAGCTCAAGTGATGATGATGAAGTTACGCCTGCTCCCACCCTTGGAATTGTGGAAACACCGATTGTCCCGGGCCCTGAAGGCCAGGAAGACGATAGACAGGAGCAGCACGGATGGATAGTCGGTGACTCCCACAAAAAGATGATCACGATGCTCGCCATGGAAAAACAGATGAAGGAAAAGCGACGCAGGAGTGAGAACGACGAGCAGTCGCCTGGCGGTGGCAGCAGTAGCACTGGCGGCAAAGGCAAAAGCAAAAAGCACAGAAACAGCACGTCCTGATACGTGTTTCACGATTAAAAGACATTAAGTGATTGTGTGACGCGTGATAGTTCAGGAAACACAGGCGCTTTTTATTTAGATTTTACGTTTTATAGAGAGCAGATGAATGAGCGCTTGTGTAATGATTGAATTGTATTTTTTGTTTTGTAGTAAGATGTGAGAGTATGATGAGGACTTTCTAGATGTTTAATATGTCCGTTTGCGTGGTGCGAATAGAGTATAATAAAAGAATCGATTCTTATTGACGATGAGTGATTGCTCTTGTGAAGAGAGCTGCCTCAAACCTAGCCGGGAATAATTTTTTTTTTAAATTAGTGTTATGAAGTTTTTTATATAAATAGAAGGGATAACTAGTAAGAGCTTTATTGGTTTAAAAAGGCAGAAATCGATCGATGCAATATTGTTTTCCAGACTTTGTGATTTCTGAAAAGTGTTTCGTGGTTTGCGTGCGTGAATGAGTATTAGTTTGAATGACAAAACAATGTTGACATCAGTTGCTGATATTAGCTATAGTAGCCTGTTTATAAAAAATGAATAAATTAGAAGTGAGAACGAATAACTTTTACGCGCTTAAAATGCTAAATTTAGAAGTGATCTTTTGGGCGCGGTTTCTTTGTATACCTTGTGCGTATAGCTCCATTTTTTTGTACCTTGCGCAAAAACGGCACATTTATTGCCAGATTAGGTAAACAAACAGAAATGTACCCGATAGCATAATTTTCTTTTGTGATTCTTGCATTAAAAATGAAAAAGTTTGCACTCTTAGGTAGAGTTTAAGTTTAGTCATTTTACGTTTTAGTCGAGACGAAGCACTACTGCCAACGAGCTCTCGTACAACATTTACATTTTCTTTATTTTACGATTTCATTTCTTTTTTTTCTTGTACTCGTAAGTCGTACGAGGCAGACATTCGTTTATTTGCCCCTTCCTTTTCTACGAAAATACAAAATATAACGTGTTATTCAAGATAAATGAATAAAAGTAGCATTAAGGTGTATGGATTAAAAAACGATGCATTGTACATACATACTCGCTTGGCGTGTAACAGTAGAAAATAATTTCCTTTCTCATCGTACTCAAGATGTATAATTACATTGAAAACAAAACACGGCGTATATTGTAATAATTGTAACTTTGTAAACTTAGACTGAAATGCAAAGCGATATAAAATGATGGGAATTTACGTAAGAGCGAGAGAAAGAAAGAAAAAAATAAGAATAAGAATTGCAAGGCACTCATAGACAATATTAGAAAAATTATTGTTCTTTTAACATCGTTTATTTTCTTTCTCTCGTTTAAATTTTAGTGCAAAGAATCTTTATGTGTGATGATAGGCAAAAACAAACAAAAAAATTTTAAAAGTAAATATATAAAATCGATTGGACTTTGATAGTCCTGGGGCCCAATCGAGTTTTGTGCTTTTCTCCTAAGCTTATCGGATTTCGCAACATATCGCAGGATCTTACAGAATCAAAGGCCGAGATTGTTGAAATTTCGCTTATAAGAAAATTTACAAAAAAATATAAAAAAAAAAAAATATAATCGACGTACGATTAATGTGGTCGATGCTTGTAATATTCTAAGAAAGTCTTCGCTTTGATTCCTCGTGATTTTTTTCTTTTTCTTCCTCATTTTTAATGTGTTCGACAAGATGTCTAGAAGTCATATCGCAATGTATCAAACGATTTATTTCATGATTGATTTTTATTTTCTGCATCATCGAAAAATATTTCCATGTAGTTTGCATATAGCAGAATATATATAGCAATGAATTTAAGAATGAAATTGAAAACTATAGATTTGTTTGATTTTTTCCTTCACGTGGTAAATTTAAGAACATTATGCATTACATCTATAACATACATATAATAAATATGCGAATGATAATAGACTCTATTGTAAATTTACTGCCATAATCATATATTATCGTACGAAAGCCTATGAGAATACCTATTATATAATATTACAATTTTAATTATTCCTGTAAAGACGAGATGTTACACATCCAGTGTAAATAGAGCATATTTTCAATGTGTCTGGAAAAGTATGTTTTGTAATATAAGCATTGCGAGAGGAAAAATAAAAATATTAAAGAAACTTGTTTGTTTTATTTTCTTCTTTTTCTCCCTTCACAATTATTTCCATTACCAAAAAAACCTTTTTTTTTTATTTTTTCAATTTTTTACAAACTGGATAATTTGAGAAATTATAATTTATTATTAAATGTAAGTTCATGTGTCTTCAGTGATTTTGAAATTTATTGAAAGTATTATAATATAGATAGTGTTCGGATATGAATATTTTTGTTAATTTTAAAAGTAAATAATTACTAATAATTATTATTTTTTTGAGAGGATTTTTTATAGTTTTAGTCAAAAATCGTTTTAATTTTCTCACATAATACGTTTTATTATTTTTAAAGACTTTATTTTACTTCGACGTTTATACTTTTTATATCTGTTTGTATATTTATTCATATTTTCTATTTTTACTAGAGTTTCTCCTCTCTTCCTTGAGGGCTTCGTACAAGTAGATATATAATGTTTCAATCCTGAATGTGAGCCGCCTACCGTCGATAATCGATTGTATGGATAAATGATTGCTCGGTACATCAACCAGCCTTTTTTACTACGTTAACAGTATGTTATTACAAAAAAAAATGAAAAGAGTTACGGTTTTTGGCCTGTTGGTTTTGCAAAGGTTTGTTTAGTATATTAAATCAATACCTGATAACTCTAGGAGCCCGCATATTTCAGAATTTTTCCTCTTTTTACGTATGCTTTCAAAATTACCTCTATATAAATAACATTGAATCAGTAAAAATATCATAAAGAAAACTAATGTTTAAATATTGAGAAATAGCACTAAAAATTAGAAAAAATATTTTCAAAAAAGATTCAGGATATGAATAAATTTTTATGCTTTCAAAAGGAAGTTATTATAAAGTTAAGTAACTCCAACTGAAAAATATAGTATTCAAAGAAGTTTTTGAAATTTTTATTTTTATTTATTTATTTATTTAAGACTACAAAATGTGGTTTTTCGTATTGAAATAGTCCATTTCGATACTAGTGCGAGAAAGTGATTTCAGACTCGCGTGGACGTTTTCCTGCGTACGATTAAAAGGCCCACGTGTAGCTGAAATTATCTTCTCGGCGTATCGAACCATATTTTTTTTATATGACATGCTCAAAGCGAGATTTAGCATGGACCTTTTTATTCGAGCGTGCGTGAAATCAAGTTTTACACACGGAGTATATAAAAAAAATAATATATGATTCCATACATGAGCGAGAAAGTAATCTTTGGCCGGGTAAAAAGATTCACGTAAGGCTTAAATCACTTTCTCGCATTAATACCGAAATGTACTATTTGATTTGCACAAGAAAAAATAATACGAAAAAAGTTTTAGACTTTTACTTTATATAGGTAGGTAGGTAACCAATTAAGGAGATACTTTGAAATAAAATATTCTGATTTTTAAAAATTTTATTCAAATTTCATGAATTTTTTGATCAAGTACTATGAGTTCTAAAAATCACAAAAAATCTAAGCTTTCTAGTTAGATATTTTAATCTCTCTGGATCAAAAGACGCTTCAACGTGAGCAGCTGCAAAAAATATAAGGACTGAAGTAGATGATCCCTTGAATGTTGTTAATCCTAGATTTCCTAAAGCGATCAATTATACTATAGTTGCTTTTCCAGATATAAATGCAAAAAGATTGTTACCTTTGCAAACTCAAGCAACCAATCAAAGTATTAATATTCGTTATCAAACATGAATTATCCCGTGTTAATTAAAATACAACAATTGATTCTAAAATTTATAGTAGAAGATTTAATACCTTTCATTTTTCAATTTTTTCAGTCAACAATTCTAATCTCTTATTAACTGACGACCAGTCTGAATCACTTTTATGCAACTGGCAACTGATAACCGTTGAATATATATGACTATTTTTACAGTCTTTGGAATACCAAAGACTGTAAAAATGAAAGTGAGGAAAATTTTCAGCAGATTGCTTAAACTCTTTCCGTTCGACCCTTTTTCTCGTTTGTAAACACCTGAAGAGAACTTTTAGTAAACGAAAGTAAATAATCACCAAATCTAAAATAACTACGTCTTTCAAAAGCTTCCTCCTGGTCAATACAATCATTGCCAAAAGTAACTCCAGGCCCTCATATCTAACGTCCTTCAAGCACTTGTACGATTTCAGTTAATTTTTACGAACAGTACACTAGATTATTTTACGGCGATAATCTGTCTAATCTCCTTTGTTGAACGAGATCACTTTCTCAATCAACTTCCACCCTGGATAGTCGAACATAAAAATCCCGGTACGCGGCTGGCCAGCATAATCATTTTCCAAATACGTCCACACCATTTGATTAACATCGTGAGCAATAGCTGCAGGACCGTCAGTCCCTGTTCCAGGTAGCCAAGGACCAATCTTTGAGGTCGCGCTAACAAAATTTATCATCAGCTTATCATGATTTGCTGGATCGGCCGTCTTATTCAGCTGCTCGACAACGTGTACAAATTTTTTTCGCGGAGCGTTTGGAACTTGAAACTGGTATTCATCCTGAATAATAATTGAATCGGAGTTGATTCCATATGAATCGTAAGTAACTCCACCTTTTCTTGAAAGTTTCATAAGAACCACCTTTCCACGAACGTCTCCAAGTTTTGGTATAGATATCGAACCATTTCCATTTAATGGTGGTTCATACAATACTGCCCCTGTGGGTTTGTAATCCTGATATTTTTTCAGAACATCCGGAAATTTCTTACTATCATCGTTGGTACCCATCTCTAATTTTAAACGCAAAAGAATAGTTTCAGATGGATTTGCCGATAAAAAATCCGATGCAGCCTTGAGTGTATCGTAGAAACTTGCCTTCTGATACATAGGTCCATGATGGATAGCTAATTGTGGGACTGGAATAGGATCATTCTTGTCGCTCAACCACATAAAAACTACTCGAATATCGATCGCTCTTATACCAGATTGAAATTGTCTGAAAAGTGAGTCACGGCCGCTTTCGTTGAATCTTTGCTGAAGCTTGGTAATGTCGTGAGTCAATCCAGTAGGTGTTGGTGGTTGATTGCCTAAATTTCCCCAAACCGACATGGAATCGTGAGTTCCAGGTATGGATAAGTCGCTCAGTAGTCTGTCATTTGGAAGTTTACTCATCCAAGTCGGATTATTGGTTTGTTCAATTGAAGCGAAATAATCATTAGGTGTATAATTATCAGCAGCTACTAATATACTAAATAAAGGCAGAATAGTTATTGAAGAAGCTAGTAGGATGAATATTCTGCAGATATGTTCTACCATAATGTTAACTTTCTGAAATTTACTCTAAAAAAACTAGTAATACTACAAAACTAATGCGGAAAAAGTTGAATGAATTGAATTTGAGTAAAATCCTATTCTTTGCAATGATAAATATATTTTTATGTTATATCTTGATTAATATTATATTCATCAATTTATAGTTTTTTTTAGAAACTACCCCTCGACTAAATCTCACTGTAAAATTTCATATCTGCTGTCTCTTTTGATAAGTTTCAGAAATAATTTCGGCGTTGTTACATTAGGCAGTGAAGAATAAAACTGGTACTGTTTTGAAACGAAGAATCTTGGTTTAATGGCCGAAACTAAAAAAATATAAAAATATAAACTTAAATTAGTATAATAAAAGAAAAAACAGCGTACAATTTAAAAAAATAATAGTATATACTCACATTTTTCTACATCTGTCTCTAACCTAAAGGTTTACAGTTAACAGTATTCGAAATTTTAACTTTAAGAAGTTTCTTTTCGAACTTTATCAAAGAATTTACTGTTTGAACTGTATGTAGATCCAAGATAAAGTTGATTAATTTATACTTTTGTATACAATTTTTTTAGCCCACATAAACTTTCCATGATAACCAGTATAATGCATTTAAAATATATTTATCTATTTAATAAGTTTGAACTCATTCCAAGAATAGATTATTTTATCAAAAACAATTATCATTGGCAAGCTTTAAATTTTTACGAAAACACTTTTGTTTGTAAGCAAGATTAAACGCTCAATAAAAAGTAATACGCATATAAATTTCATATGATTAAATGTTTTGGTAAAAAAATATATTGACAAATTATTCTAATTTGTATTTAACAAACATACTGAATTAAATTCTAAAAACGAAATAATTTACATATCAATCTTCATTAATTTGTATGTCACGTTCACGTCATCCGGTTGATTCTTTTTATTTTTCATCGGTACGCTTTATACTTATCCATAGTTTACTTTCTGCATGCTAAAATTCGTTATCGTTTCTAGAAAAATTATTTAACCAAATGTTAACTACAATACAAAATTTTACGATCCTGATGTCCTTTATCCTGATGAAAATGTGTTAATATTTTAATAGTGACATGCAAAATTTAATTTTTTAGCATACCTCGATAAAACAATAGGCTAATATATGTTTTATAATATAGTTAATGTAAATTATTATTTATAATTTTAATTCATAGCTATTTATTTTTTGTTATAAACACTCAATTAAAAGAATTTTCTTTAACTCGCATTTTTCCATTTAAATTATAGTTGAAAACAACCAATAGAATTCAGTAAAAAAAATTAAATAAAATCTCATGTTTGCGCGCCAGAAAAAACAAATACGTTTGTCCGTTGGCTTAAATAAATAATATTACATAAGTTGTTTATTAATTTTTATTAGCACTTGCTAATGATTACATCATGGATTATAAATTATATTTCGGTTTTATCTCAGAAATAACCCTGGCAGAAATTTTCCCATTTAAAATGGTTAGAGGTTAAGAAATAGCATTGAATTCATTTTTCTTAGGTATTAAATATCCATTAAATGGAATCATTTCTACTAGGGAATAATTAATCATGATTAATCTACCTAAAAAAAAATCTTTATAAGGTAAACTTTAAAAATAATGAGGTTTTTCGCTCATTGTTTAGATTCTGACAGTATTTATGTATCAAAATTATGGTAACGGACAGGTCTCCTCTTATGAATATTAAAAATGCCGAATTCTCTGAATTTGAATTGTTATTTATAATGCGTTTGAATTCGACTATTTTC